>PVJA010002243.1:0-110002 GCA_004027025.1 Myocastor coypus | reverse complement strand
CTAGAACTCTGACAGGAGCTGAGCTGAGCACAGAGGTCCATCTGCTGCTGGGTTTACCCAGGCCATTAGCCAGGTCCCCAACATCAAATGAATTCCATAATTTGTAAATGTAGCTGAGTGGCTTTTACAGAGGAATGTCGGGAAGTGATAAAAAATACCTTCGATAGATTTACGGAGCAGCCGAATGCCAGCATCTTGCTCCTCCTGCTTTCTCCCAAGCCGCACGTGGCCGTGGCTGGAGCGGAGGCCTGAGAAGGCTTTTGTGGCTGACAGCCAGGCCTTTCTTTGGCTTTTACAAGACAGGTTTATAGCATGCAGGAGACCGAGAAGTGGGGAGGGGGAGGCACTGTCTCTTTAGGGCTCAGGCAGAGCTGAGGCAGCTCTGAGCATGGCTTCTGGAGGAGACAGCCCCTGCCCCTCTCCAGGGCTTTCCTGCCCACCCCACCATGTGGGGCCTTCAGGGGCTGAGAGCATCTCCAGGGAGGGGTCTACCAGCCAGATCCTGCCTTGTAACTCAGCGTGACCTGGGGCCTTGTTCCCAGTTTAGGCCTCAGTTTCCCCATCTTTAGTGTGTTTCAGCCTCTGCACTCTGTCCCCTCTTAGGAAGGGGCCTGATGAACTCAGACAGAGGCCTGAGGGAAGAGGGAGAGGGCACAGGGTGAGGGGGCTACTCTGTGGCCCGCATGTCCACTGGACACTTGTTGTCACTTCCTGGGTAGGCATCCCTGGCAGGAAAGTGCCACCCCGAGAGGCTACAGCAGGTATGAACACAGCCTGCGCAGGTCTAAGGCAGTGACAGGGAGAGAGAGGAGGCACTGAGCCCGGGGCTCTTGGAACAGACAGAAATGGGAAGGTGAGAGAGAGAGACAGACAGACAGACAGACAGACAGACAGACAGAGACAGAGACAGAGACAGAGACAGAGAGGACAGGTAGCCTTGGGAAGGCAGCTGCTGGGAGCTGAGGCCTGCTGTGCTGTCCTGGGGACAAGCTGATCTGGGGGCTCCCAGAGATGGGGAGAAGAGGCCAGGGGAAGCTAGGGGCCCTGAGACTCTTGCCCAGCCTCTCACTTCCATCTTAGCACAGCCACAGCAGAAGCCTCTGGGAGGTGCAAGGAGTAGCAGCCCATGCCGGGAGGCTGAGACAGCAGGTCTGTGAGTTCAAGCCCACACTGCGAAGCACAGCAACTTAGAGCCAGTGTGAAGGCCTGGCCCAGTCCCCACTACCCCAGAAGTAAAGCAGGTGGGCAGGGAGAAGGGGTGTCCTGGTTTGCCTGGGGCTAACGTGTTTCCGGGAAAGGGGGGGGGGTTCTGTGTGCTGAAGCCAGGAGTCCGGCTAGTGGGACGAGTTGCCCTCCCTGACAAGTCCACCTGTGGGGACAAGCTGGGGTGGCGCTGGTCTTCCTGTGAACTCCCACATCCCAACCCCACTGCCAGGATTCTGCACGACGGCTGGGCCTGCCAGCTGGAGGCCATTCCTCTGCTCTGCAGATCTGATCCTCTCCTTTCTGTCCTGTAGGCGGGAATGCATAGCTGGGTGGCTGGAGAGGACGCCCACAGGGCTGTACTGAGACACAGGCCTTGGCCCCTAAGTCCTGCCTGGCCGAGGCCAGCTGCCCAGGTTCACCCTCCGTGCAGGTACATGTGGCTCTGTTCAGGGTGTGGAGGGAGGAGGGGCCCTTGTCACTCCTGTGCCAGCTTGTGAGGCTTTAGCAAGGAGGCGCTGGAGAGGGCTGGCAGGACGAGGGGTGCTGAGTGGAGCTTCCTCCTGCTCAGCCCCCTGAGGACACAGACTCGGTCACCAAGGGTGGCTGCATGGAGCTGGGGCACAAAGCCCACCACTGCTGAGTGCCTGTAGGCTGAGTTTCCCAGCCTCTGCCTGGGAGCTGGGAAACTCAGGTTCCGTGCAGATCCTCTGGCCCCAGGAGGCCAGCACCAGTGCCTCAGGGTCCCCAGTGTGGCAGCAAACCCTCCCTTCTTGCCAATCACATGGTGACCTAGATGGTAGGAGGCATTTCTAGCACCTGGGAGGACCGCAGGAGCTGATTGTTACCAAGCCAATGTGTCCCAGCCCGAGCTTGTACTCGGCTCATCAAGAGGGCGGGCCCTGGCAAGCTCTTGTGCAGTACACCCTGAGCGATATGCAGACTTCCTCACTGTACACACACACACACATACACACACACACACACACGCACGCACGCACGCACACGCACTCCCAACACCTCCAGCCACTTTCATCCACCTGCAATCACCTCCATCCACACCTCCACACACTGGTCCACTGTCACAGCCACGCTCACCTTATCCGCACACTTACACACACACACATGTGCACACACGCATGCGTGCACACACACGCCGAAATAAGCAAGGGAGATGGTATGTCAGGATGGAGAGATGCTCCAGAAGCTCTTGAGGTTTGCAGGAGGCCTGGGGAGCAGTGGGCGGAGGCCCTGCCCTGAGGTGGAGGAGGCCTGGGCCCCCACGGTGGTCCTGTTTCAGCACTGGTCGCCACTAAGATGCCCACTGGGAACCAGGGGGCCCTGTCCTCCCTGCACCCCTTCCCTCAGCCTGATTTTAGGCATCGGCCAGCTCTCTTGAGTCCACCTCGCTGACACAAAGCCGAGCTGTCAAGTTCTTTAAAATGCAGATGGAAGCCGGGCGTGGTGGCACACGCCTGTAATCCCAGCACTAGGGAGGCTGAGGCAGGAGGATCGGCGTGAGTTCGAGACCAGCCTGGGCTACAAAAGTGAACTCAAGGCCAGCCAGAACTGCATAGTGAGACCCTGCCTCAAAAAAAAAAAAGACAAAAAAATAAAATAAAATAAAATGCAGATGGAAATGAGGTAGAGAGCGCAATGGTGACGGGCCCAGGCTCGCATGGAAACTGGGAAGGAAACCAGCCCTCCCCAGGGAGGCTTTGGTCCCTAGCAGGGGACCTGAGGGAAGCTCCCCTGAGAGCAACTTGTTGATTGTGTTCCAACCAGCCCTGCCCATCTGAGCCTCAGCCATGCCCTTGGGCCTCAGTTTCCCCTTTTTTCAGCCACGGAGTCTGTCCAGGCCACAGTGCCCAGCTTTTCCCTGCCTTGGTGTCCCTGAGAGGTCTGGGGCTTCACTCGGCCCATCAGAGTCTCAGCTGGTGAAGACTCCTATGTGTCCTGGTGACAGGGACGGAATCCTGGGCCATGCAGGCCATGCTGACAGCCCCCAGAGCTGGGCTGTGACCCTGTGAATGTCCTGTGCTGCCCGATCGAGGATTCCAGGGAGAGCAGGTGAATTCAGCCCCTGGGGTGCTGAGGCCCAGTTGCTCTAGCATCTGCTTGGGGGACATAGGTGACCTCAGTGGAGCCAGCAGTGGGAGCAGCAGGTGACAGAACTCCCGGTGCATGAGCAAGTAACACTAGGCCTCGTGTGCTCCTTTCTGGTTGCCAGCATCCTGTGGGCTCTGCCCCAGAGGAGCAGGTGGGCTGCACCGAGGCTGGGACAGGGCAGGAGAGGACCCTGAGGCGCTCAGGCCTTCGCCAGGTGCTGTGCTGCAGGATCCAGCATGGAAAAGCTGAGGAGGAACCCTCCGGATGGGGCTTTGTAGTGGGAGCTAAGGCAGATAGCGCCAGGAACCAGGCGGCTCTCTCACGGCCCAGCAGTCTTCTCCCCATCTCTGGGTCTCTACTGCTCCTCCACCACTCTGCCCCCTCCCCTCTCCTCGCTCTGCTCTCTCGCCTCAGTCCTGTCCCTCAAGGATCCTGTCTGATGTTTTCCGTTCCATTCCCTCTACCGCCTCTACAGCCCTTGGTGCGGGGCCACAGGAGGGCGGAGCCTGCCTGTGTGGGCCATGCGTCTGCTCTGTCCAATCCATGCCGTTGGCTGGGACCAGTGGGCGGGACAACTGCAGCTGGAGGGGCACAGGCACTTGGCAGCATCCGGAGGGACAGGGCAGTGCCTGGGCTGCTGGGTCAGGCTTCCCGGGATAGGGGAGTCAGGCTTGATCTTGAAACAGAATGTGGGGAATGCTCTGTTCACCCCTGGGGAACAGCCCACCCAGAGGGTTAACTGCGCAGTTCTGGAGGGTCCAGCATGGCGGAGTCATGGAGGTGGGAGTCTGAGTGGATTTCTGGGGCTGTGGCTGCCTGAGACCACACTGTAGGTCACTGTTCCGGGAGTGAGCCGCTCCCCCTCCCCTCAGGCCCCCGTCTGGCCCCCACACTCCATCTGGTGGCTGTAGGCAGCTCTCTTCTCCGACCCTGATTCCTAGTTTGAAATTTCATGGTGGAGGCTATGACAGAACCAGGATTCCTCCCTCAAGGAAGCCCCAGTGCAGGGGGAGCCTGCAGGACCTCAGGTCAGCACCAGCCCCACCAGGCCAGCTTGCTTTGCGTGGACATGCCCAGAACCTACACTCTAAGCCCTGGAGTCCTTCTCAGTGGTTGGGTGACTGTGTGTTTCCAGGGTTCCTGGGAATCTCTCCTTACGTGCCTCTGCTAGAGGCCACCTTTGCTGATTGGCCTGGGAAGTCACAAGGCTGGGAGAGCTAGCCCACCCAAGGGAAGCTCTGCCAGGCTCCTAAAAGGCTTCCACAGGCGGAGACACATGGCGCAAGCTGTCAGGATTCCGGGGAGAGCAGGTGAATTCAGCCCCTGGGGTGCTGAGGCCCAGTTGCTCTAGCATCTGCTTGGGGGACATAGGTGACCTCAGTGGAGCCAGCAGTGGGAGTAGCAGGTGACAGAACTCCCGGTGCATGAGCAAGTAACACTAGGCCTGCTGAGCTCCAAAGAGGCCTGGGGATAAATGATGACAAACTGTGTGTCTCCTGGAGAGGAGTGGGCAGTGCCCGGGCTACAGAGCCAGGCAGGGGCAACAGCATGAACGACGTTACCCATGAGGTTTTCCGTGAAGGGCTTTCTAGTAGAAGACAAAGTGTACCTGGGACAGCTCTAGCCTGAGGGTGGCATGGGCCGGAAATAATTCTCAGCTAAAAGGAAGAAGTTTCTAGGTTACCACCTCCTGGTGATAGCTGTGTGTGTCTCAGTGCCAGCAGCAGTGTGGGATTGATGGCGCTTTGGTGTCCTACACATCCAAGTCTCTAGGGAGGGCTTGGCTCAAAGACTCCCAGTCAGTGGAACAGGTCCTTGCTGTTGGGTTAGCAGTATTATTGGGAGCTTTGAGTCAGATGAAGCACAGAGGGCGCTGGGTAGGGAGCATGATGAAGGGCAGGTGCGTTCTGCCTTTCCGGAAGAAATGGGCCTTAGTTAAAGCTACCAGGCTCCTGGGCAGACAGGCTCTCCTTGGAGGAAAGCCAGGGCGGGGGAGTGGATCACCTTGCGCTCCAGGGGCTCTGGAGCAAGGGCTCCGGTTTCAGGTATGGCGAGAGGGTTGGGTGTGAACACTTGACCTCTGCGGTTCCTTGAGTCCAGAGTGCCTTGGCAGAGAAAAATATCCAGAGAACTCTAAGTGGCACACAAGGTCACTGAGGATGGAGCAGAAACCTGAATAGAGCTGGCGGGAGGAAGGCAGCGGTAGGCGAGGGGAGGTAGGTCCTGCAGCAAATGAGGTGGGCCCAGAGCTAATGAGGCCGGGAAAGGCTGTGCTCAGGGACTCATTTTTAAAAACTATCACTTAGCAAGAAAAATGAGGGACAAAATTTGGGCAGTGGAGACATTGTGGAGGCTGAGAGAGGAGCAGTCCGTAGTTGCCCAGCTGCTCTGAGGGAATGAGGGAGAGATTCAGATCTGCTGGTGTGGAGGGACCCTGGTGTGCCATCCCATGGGAAGAGAGGAGTTGGTGGATATAGTGCTGGGGACAGCAGGGAGGGCAGCCACCTCTGCCCACAGCACGCAGCTGGCCTCTGCAGCTGGCCATGCTGAGCCCATACCCGGGCCCTGCCCTCTGCCTCACTCGTTCGGCTCCTGGTTCCCGACTTGGCCTCTCTGCTCCTTTGGGTCCTTCAGAGCCAGTCCTTTCTCACTGCCGCAGGAAGCCTTCCTGACAGGCTCATCCCCCATTCCGAGAGCTTGGGGGCCGTGTCGCCCACTCAGCATTTGGATGGGTATGCACTCCCGGAAGTTCACCCAGAACGTTCTGGGTGATCCCAAGTCTCCTTCTCCTGGGCCACTCTGGTGCCAGGAATGACAAGAGTTGCCAGTGTCACTTCCTGGGCTCTGCCCTGTTCTCACTGGGACCAACAGAGGCCCTGCCCACCCTGCTCGCCCCCAGGGCAGTTGGCCTTGACTGTGCTGTGCTCCCTGTGGCCGAGAGCTGCCTGGGGACAGGGGTTGGAGTCCTTGCAGGTCTGCCCCAGCATCTGGTCTGATACTGTGGGCATGTGGAATGGATGGAGGGATGGATGGATGGATGGATGGATGCATGGACAGATGGATAGACTGTGTGCACCTGCTTGCTCTCTAGCAAAGGGTAAAGTTCACTATGTAGGAATGATTCTATTCTTCACTGGGTGATAAGGAGAGAGGAAGAGGAGTGTCTTAGTTACTTTTTACTCATTGCTGAGACAAATACTCGGCACTCGAAATGAAGGAACAAAAGGTTTATTTAGCTCACAGTTACCGGAGGTTTCAGTCCATATTTGGCTGACCCAAGGCTGAGTGGAACAGAGCAGAGAGCATCCAGTTCATGGCAGTGGAACAGCAACAAAATGGTGGCAGAGGCAGCCAGCCAAGCAGGGCAGCAGAGCAACAGCTCTAGTCTATCTCTCTGTCTCTTCATATTCCTATCAGGCTCTCTGCTGTAGGATATCCACCCTAGACCACACCCATAGTCCCAGCCCTACTCAGACTGATAATCCCATCAGCACTAAAACACATAATCCCAGTAACTCATGAGTCAAGTCTCAATCTAGTGCCCAGTGACTACATGAAGCTTTGGGGGGACAACTAGACATAAACTATAACAAGGAGGAAATGAAGGATAGAGGGGCTGGAAGGGGACAGATAGGATGCTTTTTGCTCAGACCAGAGCTTCTAAGCCTGGACAAGAGGGAGGCCTTGTGCTACACCCTCCCAGGGCAAGTCCTCCCTTGGCTCTGGGCTCTCAGCCAGGCTCCCAGATCTTGTGCTGGGTGTGTGTGTGTGTGGGGTGATTGAAAGAGTCTGGGTCTGAGGTGGGAGAGGGCCTGCACCTGAACCTCAGGGTCCTGCTCGCTGTGTGGGGCTGGGGACTGCTGCTCTCAGCCTGTGCTCCAGCCAGAGGAGCAGCATGGGAGGCCCTTTGGAGGTATAGGCTCAAGGCCCAGTTGCTTTGCTCTGTGTCCAACAGGGTGCCTCTCTGTACCATGGCCCTGGATCCTGGAGTGCAGCAGTTCCAAGCTGAGTCCCTCCAGGCACTGGGGCCACTGTAGCCCAGGTCGCACTGGAGAGGGGAAAGGACTAGAGCCTGAGACTAGGTGTAGGCCCCAAAGATGTGCTTATCCTTCAGAGACCCGGCAGCACGTGGCCGGTCTGCCTCGGGAGCCAGGCATGTATATCCTGGGGACCTAAGGGTGCTAAATTTGGCAAGGGATTCTTTGGAAAGCCCCAAGTGGTGTCATGGTCCAGGCTCTGTGAGCCCTCCAGCCCTGCCTCACCACCCAGTTGGGCCACTGGTACCACCCACACAGTAGAGAAGGACCCAGAGGCTCAGAGAGGAAAGGGGAGCATTCAATATTGCAGCACAGGAGCAAGGAAGAGGAAGAGCCCTTATGTCCCAAGCTTCCTTGAGGCAGTGGCCTGGCTCTCCTGCAACAACCCCTCCCCTGAATCCCCATCCTCCCTTAGGTAGGCCCTGGAGCACTGTCCTCCTCAGGGTTCAGGAGACGATTGGGGGTGCTGAGCTGAACTGTTCCTGTGTCCTGCCCACCATGAGTGGAGAACAGGAATGGACAGCTCTCTGCTCCACTGTCCTGTGGGTGATCCTGAAATACAGAAGCCACTTCACACTTTACCTGGTAATGGCCAGATTGATTCTGGATCCCGGGCTCCAGCAGGACCCCAAAATCAGTTCTCTCCTCCACTCCTGGCTCCTGACTCCAAGGCATTCTTAAACCTGCAGCTGCCCCAGCTTCCCTGACTGAGGCCTCCTGTGGAAGAGCAGGCTTTGGGTTCCAGCCCAGGGCTGGAGGGCTGTGAAGAATTATGTCCTCCCCCAAGGGGAGTGTGGCAGCCTGGAGAGCGTGGACAGAGGACACTAAGAAGGCTGTCATCCTCAAGTCCTCCACTGCCCAGAGGCCCTCAAACCCTTAGTTCCACACTGAGAAGTCACTCCTTGTGTGAATTCACACCCACATCCCAGAGTCCAAGCAGAAGGAAGGCTCATCTGGCTCCAGTGGGTGGGCTGCTGGAATCCCAAGGAATCAGAAGAGCTCTGTGACTGGTGGAAGGAGCAGGCAGGTGTCAGCTGGCCACAGATGGTAGGAGCTCCTTGGGTTGACATGGCCTTGGGCTCGTTTTTCACCAGAGCACCTTGAATGAAAGCACAGAGACAGACCCTGGTGACAGCCACAGGTGTGAGAGTTGCCAGGATCCAGGGCACAGGTTACTTGGGACATGGGGTGGTCTAGAGGCATGGAGCCTGCCTTGGTAGAGTGAGGATTTTGTCTTTGGAGGTATGTAAGCTGAGATGAGTATTCGAACAAAGGGATTTGGGTGCCACATCCCTGGGGCTCTGACACTGGAAGGCTGGCTCTGTTGCAGGGACAGGAGGATGCAGACTGCCAGCATGTGAGTACCCACCCATCCCCAGCCTGAGCCTGAGCTGGGAGCAGCACAGTAGGCAGCCCCATTTCTTAGGACCTGCCCTGGCTCACAGCCTTCAGCTCCACTTTTCTGCTACCCCCACCCTGCCCTCCAGGCAGAAAGGGTCAGGTTCTGCTCGGAATCTTCATTTTGTGGTGTCAACAGGATTCCCAGGAGAGCTGCGAGAGGCTGCTACCCACTCCAAGAACACCTGAGGCCAAGTGCTGCACAGTTTCAGAAAGTTAAGGCACAGGTGCCCATGCTTGGGGACAGGATGACGTCACTGCCCACCTGCACCCACACACACTGAAGTGCGAGTGCAGTACCTGGTGTTCCCACAGCCAGCAACAGCAGCTTCTTCCTGGGGGCACTCAGCACAGGGATCTCACTGGGGGCCGGGTTCCTATCCCCAGTAGCCACGGCAGCTCCTTTTAAGGTGCCTTTGCTCTGCCAGCTGCATGTGTGTGTGTGCACCTGTGTGTGTGCACATGTGCGTGCACCTGTGCTGAGGAAGGAGGGAGACAGCTACTGTGACACACCCACTGCAATTAGCAGGGGAAAAGTCTTTGCAGCTGTGGGTCTCATAGGAGCAGAGGCTGTGCCCACTTTGCCAACCTGTGCCGGCCACAAAGGAGGCACTCAGTATTTGGTGACTGAGAGCCTGAGAGAAGGAATTAGGAACTGCTGCTCCCCTAGCCCCGGGAAGTGAGGATAGTAAACCTCCCTGCCCAGCAGGAGAAAGGGGAGTGTCTAGTGGACTATCTTGGTCCTTGCTTGGCTGTAACTGTGCTGTTTAGCTCTTGGTGAGTGGCTGGGTGTCTCTGTGCACTGATGTCTGTGAATGGCTAATGTCACCTCAGCGCTCAGAGGATCATGGGGTGCTCCTTTCTGTGGGCAGTGCCACAGGGGAATCAGGGTCTCTACCACCCAGGATAGGTCTGGCCCATGACTGGTGTTGGGGTGCCAGGGTGGGCTGGGTTGGGCCTGGCCTGGGGCTGAGGTTTGGGATATGGCTAGGGCTCCCTGAGCCTCCCTGTGAAGAACAGTCCTCATTCCTACCTGTGCACAGTACCCTACAGTTTATAAAACTCTTTTCAGCATCTTCTAATCCTTTCCAGCACTCTGAGAAACAGGCATAACAAGAGTTGACACCCATTACACAGAAGAGGAAACTAGAAGCCCAGAGTGCCCGGGGACACTGTAGAGCTGGAGGCAGCCTTCAGAGCTCCTGGCCTTCCCCCTGGGACTCCACCCTGCAGCTGTGTGCCCGGTGCTCTGTGCCCGGGCCAGCCAGGGAACTCACACCACAGTCCTGCAGCCCACTGTACCTCACAGAGGTTAGTGAGCCGGTCCTGCCCTGCATCCCTTGCCGAGTCTGTCCAAGCCACCTCAGTCATCAGCAAGTCACACTGCTGACATCAGAACTGCATAAAATTAATTTATTTAGTTAAAGGAGGTGTTAATTAAGAGTTCTCATTTATCATGTTTTGCAGACAGCTCTTGGGGGCTTCTGAGTTGTCAGTGCCGGTGACAGCAAAAGCTAATGGTGTCACATGTTACTAATAGGGTGTTGGGGGGCAGGGCTGGTCTGGGGGGGAGAATATTGGGAATAGGTGGTGCCCCATTCCCTGCCCCCCTTGCCTCTCTGAGAGTCTCCTCTGCTGACTAGCCAATCACAGTTATTTTGAGGGAATCTGGGCTCCACAGCCAGGCCTCATGGTGCCAGGGACTCTGGGGGGAGGGCGGTGGGGAGCAGACTGTAGGCCTTAGAGGAGGTTATGTGAGCCCAGTGCCTGCTCTGTCCTGTGCTGGCCACATCCGCAATGCCTGTGCTTGTGTGGGGAATTGGGTCTCATGCACGGGGCTCACTCTTTGTGTGCTCGCCTGCTTCCTGTACCCCAGCCCTGAACATCTTAAGGTGCAGGCTGTGACTTGTTCATCCATGGTCTTTCAAGCCTGGTGCAGAATGGAGGATTTCTGCTATCCAATTCTGGTTGTACTTGTTGGGAGAACTTGGAGTGCAGGAAGTCATTGGTGGGAGAGAGAGGGCAGGTAGCACCAGGGCTCCCCTTGTCCTTCAGTCCATTTGGCCTGGCAACCATGCAGACTTTGGGGTCCATAGGCCTTTGATATGAGGCAGGTGGAAGGCTTGTCAGGCAGGGTGGTGTTATGGTTTGTATCAAGTTATCCCCCCAAAGCCTCATTTAAATCATGGAGCTGTCAAGCATGTGGCTTGAGGGGTAGGGCCAGAGGACCAGGGTGGGGCTTGGGGATGGGGCCAGTGAGGTGTGGGACCATTAATCTGACAGCATATGCCTGCCCCTCCTGCCCTGCTGCCTGGTGGCCTCTCTTGAGGAATGGGGCGAATCATCCTGGACATAGAAGCACCCTAGCCTCTCTTCTAGACCCTGTAGCATGGGGCAGCAGTGTCTTGAGGTCTTGCTACGTAATGCAGGCTGCTTTAAACTATGAACCCTCCAGTAACTGTGAGCTAAATAAACCTTTCCTTCCTTAAGCTTGCATGTCGGCTATTTGTCCCAGCAATGAGAGAAGAGTAACTAAAACAGAATTTGGTACCAGAGAAGGAGCGCTATTGCTGTGGCTAAACCTGACCATGTGGATTACAAGCTTTTGGGAATGGCTTTATGGAAAGAGATAGGAAAGGTTTGGAGATGTTACCTATAAGAGAAGCACTGGAACAGCTTTGGCTGTTCTGTTTGGGAGATTCTGGGCAGAGCTCAGAGCAAAGTGCTGATAGGACGCCTGACTGTAAAGACCATGCTGGGGAGGTTTCTTCTGGGAAGAAGGACTCCAGATAATTTGTGTTTTGGCTTGGCAGAAAGTTTGTCTGATTTTTGCCAGTGTCCAGAGACTTTGCCTGAGACTAAGAACAAACATGGAGGACTGGTTAATCTCTCAAAGGAAATCTCAACACAGTCAAATATTGAGGCAGTGATATGGTTATTGCTGGTGGCTTCTAGTCAAATATATGTTGAGAATGAAGAGCAAAGAGCCCAGCAGAATGATTTAAGATGTGAGTTTGGCCAAAAAGAAAGCACCAGGCAGTCTGTGGACTGCAAAGGTAGAGCTGAGATCTCCACTGTCCAGGAGGAATAAGAATAGAAAAGATGTCCTAAGGGGATCACAGGAAATGCCGGGTTCTTGCCCCTTGAAGCCTCAGAATCACAAGGGTGAATGACTTTGCTTTGAGGAGAAAGCTTCAGAGGTCACAGCAGGTTCCAGAATGGAGGTGGTAGCCACACCAGATTACAGAATGACATCAGCATAGAGAATTTGTTTCTTGGGAATCAGGGTCAGAGTGCTCAGAAATCCAGGCACTCTAACTTTACAGCTAAGAAAGAAGGAAGCCTGGCTACTGTTCCAGCTGGCAGCAGACCTTAGTATCATCCATGTGGCATCGGTTTTAGGTGCATGAAAAATGCAGGAGTTCTGAGGTTAAGAAGACAGAAGAAGGTCTTGGAGGCCAGGCAGTGTGCCCCAGGGATGGCAGTGTATGAAGCTGTGAGTGAGAAGTCTACTCCATGGAAACACCAGAAGTTTGGGAAAACTAGGAACATGGATCATATAAGTAAAATTGCAAGGAAGAAGCAAAGCCACCCCAAGAGAGAAGCCATAAGAGCTACAACCACCAGAAGTGCCTAAGGGTGCAGCCACATGGAGCTCACAGTTTGCCAGATTGCTTCGGATGTTCCACATGGAACTATAAGACTTAATGTTTGCCCTGCTGGATTTTGGACTTGTTTTGGTCCCAGTGGTTTGTATCCTCCTGCGTATACCTTTTGGAATGGCAGTGTTTATCTTGTGCCTTTGAATGTTTGATGTATTTAACTTTTCATTTGTATAGGTGCTCACAGTTGAGAGTTTGCCTTGGATCTTGGAGGCAACTTGGGACTTGGACTTTTCAGCAATGCTGAAACTGTTGGGACTTTGGCAACTCTTAGAGATGGACTACAATGCCTTCTGAAGAAAGGGATGTGCATGAGGCTTTTGGGGTCCAGGGGTGAAATGTTATGGTTTGTATCTACTTGTCTCCCCCAAAGCCTCATGTAAATCGTGGGGTTGTCAAGTGTGCAGCTCAAGGGGTGGGGCCAAAGGACCAGGGCGGGGCTTGAGGGGCAGGTCCAGCAAGGTACAGAACCATTAAACTGAAAACATGCACCTCCCCCTGACCACCCCTCTACCTGGTGCCCTCTCTTGGAGGGATCGAGTGGATCATCCTGGACACAGTGGTGCCCCAGCCTCTCTTCCAGACCCTGTAGCACAGGATGGCAGAGTCTCGAGGTCTTGCTATGTAATTCAGGCTGCTTCAAACTATGAAGCCTCTAGTAACTATGAGTTAAATAAACTTTTTCTTCCCTAAGCTTGCATGTTGGATATTTGTCCCAGCAATGAGAGAAGAGTAACTAAGACAGGTGGAGAAAGGGAAATCTAGGTAAACTCTGCCCTGGGAGTTCTCACCTAGGGCAGATGGAGAAAGGAGGCATTTTAAACAACTATTAGCTAAACATCAATGGGATTATGACAAGGACAGGAGCAGAGCCCGGGGCTGGGCTTGCAGCTCTGTCCCTGACAGATCCTCTCTGACCTGGGCAGTGTGACTGTTCTCTGTGCCCTGGTTTGCCCATTGGTGAAATGGAGTGACTGGAATGAAACTGGCTGATGTTCCTTCAGGGCCTGATGTGCTCCCCATCTCCCAGGCCCTGTCTCTTCCCCTGAGGGACTGCTGTTTATGGGGAGCTGTGTCTGCACTCCAGGTGGTGCGCCAGGCCCTTGTGCTTACCGTCTGGAATGCCTACAGCTGCCCTGGGAAAGACCTCATCTTGATCTCTCTATTATAGCTGGGAAAACCAAGGTTCAGGTCCCAGATGGGTTTAAACCCAGATCCTCTTCCCAGATCACTGCTGGTCACCTGGGCTAGGGTGGAAGTGAAGATGTAGCTTAGATATTGGCTGCCTGGCTAGGCTGAAAGCTAGGGGACAGAGCACTCCACTGAGCTTTCTGGGCCTGGCCACCACAGTCTAAAGCCACAGCAGAGCCAAGCCTCACACTAGGAGGCCCAGTGCCTCCCTGCCTGCACTTCCTGTCCCAGCAGAGAAAGGTGGCCATTCATTCTACATATTGTAGAGAGCTGTCTTACAACTCAAAAGATGAATGGGACTGTCCTTCACCCCCAAACAGCTGACCATGCTGGGCCCTCTGTGGTCACAGGGGCTGTGGAACAGGCCAGCTGTTTGGTGAGAGTGACCTCCTTTCCAGAGGATGTGGTCTTTTCCCCTTCCAGAAGGGAAGGCAGCAGGGATACTGTTGCCAGATGCTATGGGGGTGAGTGGAGCCTAGTTCTGTGGCAAAGCTCTGAGAGGCTACCGAACATGTATGTGCCTGGTGCTGGCCTATTCACAGAGCCAGGGGCCCAGGTTCCCGCCTTGTCTCCCATCGGATATGGTTTGAAGGCTGCTCCCAGGAGGTAATTCCTGGCCTTCCCTACATAGCCGAGTGCACCCTGCAGCCAATACCTCAGGCAAAGAGAAGAGGAAGGCAGTTGGCAGTCAGGCTGTGGTGCCCTGAAGCAGTAAGAGAGGGAGGGGCAGAGAGGGAGACCTTCCTGAGAGGAGGGCAGAGGTCGCTCAGCTTCTGTCACCTGAATGAATACAGCCTAAGATTTGCAGCTGGTGCAAGAATTGTGCTCATCTATACCTTTCCAAGAACTTGCTTAGGGGCCAGACCTTACTATGGGAGGACTTCAAGAATTTGGTGTTGGGTCCAGGGAGATAGCTCAGTAGAATAAGCACTTGCCTGGCAAGTGCAGGGTCCTGAGTTAAATCCCCTGTACCTCAAAAAAAAAAAAAAGGGGGGGGGGTTAGCTCAGCGGTTCAGGCACTTGTGCCTGCAATCTCAGTCAGGCACAGAGGATGGCAGTTCAATCCCCAGACCCACCTTTAAGGCAACCTGAGCCAGCCAAGAAAAGAAAAGTCCTTCTGAATCTTTCAACTGGGAAGATAGCTCAGTAGAATAAGCACTTGCCTGGCAAGCGCAAGGGCCTGAGTTTAATCCCTGGTTGGAGGCGGGGGAAGAATTTGGTATTAAAGGGCCAGCCACATAGCTTGGTGGATTAAAGTGCCTGCTTAGGCAGAGACAGGGGCCAGGGTTTGATCCCCAGCTTGCCGTGTTGTCCCTGCCCCCAGGGTGCACTGAGATGGCGATTGAGACTGGGTATGTTGGCGCCCGTCTGTAATCCCAGCACTTGGGAGGCTGAAGACAGGAGGATCACTGAGTCTGATCTGTGTAGTAAAACCCTTTAGGCCCTGTACTAAATATATACAAAAAAGAAAAAAAAATGGTGTTAAGCTGGAGCATTTTAGAAGCACAGATCTGAGTACAAGTACGGATCGCCATGGATAAGCTATGTCCTTGGCAAGTCAGTTATTATCCTTTAAGTTTGGTCTTCCTATCTAACAAAGGACACAATTGTACCTCATGATGGGGCTGTAGTGATCAATAAGGGAGATAATGCAGTGAATTACTTAGCCTAACTTTGGATATATTGTGTGCCCAATAAATGTTTATTACCATTATCATAATTTTATTATTATTATTATTCCCGTGATAAATAAAAGAGCCAGGAGCTAGATGCAGCCTTGAAGAAAACATTGCCAACTTATCAACCCAGGGAGGTTTTCAGCGGCTTGCTTTGTCCTTAAGAGTTGAAGGACAAGCTCATGTAGCATTTCCTGACTTTGTGAGCTCAAATTAAACTATAACAAGTGACTTGGTGAATATTGCTTCTTTGTCTATGACACCTGCCTCTCTATCTTAGTCTGGTTTTTGCCACTGTGACAGAATGCCATAGGCTGGGTAATTTGTAAAGACCCAGAGTTCACTTAGCGCACCATTCCAGAGGCTGGGAGGTCTAACAGCAGGGTGCTAGCAGCTGGTGAGGCCTGCCTGGCTGCTTCATGGTGAAGCATGGTGCCACCCATGCTGACACAGAGCACATAGGCCACTCAGGTCTCTTCGCTTCTTAGGAAGCCACTAAGCCATCACGGGGCCTCGCTGTTATGATCTCATCGATACAGTTTAGATCCACAAGATGTTCCAAAAGCCTCAGGTTTTGGAGCTAGGGCTTGTGAGGGGACTGGAGTCGGGGTGCTGTGCTCACCAGGGGTTCCTCATAGTGGAGTGTGCTATTAGCAGGTAGGGCCTGGTTGAAAGAGGCAGGTCATAGGGGTGTGGCCTGGGAGGGGGTGTTCTTACCCCCAGCTCCTCCTCTTTCTTTTTTTTTTAAAATGTATTTGGTACATTGGTACTACTCAGCTGGGACACATAGTGATTCTCCTGTTTTCAGCCTCCCCAGCCCTGGTATTACAGGCACGCAGCACCATGCCCTATCTAGGTGGCCATCTCAGCATGTGGGGGGGGGCAGGGCCAGGGCAGCATGTGGTGCCAGGGATCAAACCCAGTCCCTGTGCTTGTTAGATCCCTAAGCTGTCTCCTAGGTCCATTCTCCTTCTTTTGCCTGCTTCCTGGATGCCATGGCATGAGTAGCCTCCCCCATCAGGTCCTTGCCTTGGCGCCAGATAGCTATGGACCGAGTCCTCAGAAACTGTGAGCCAGTAAATCCTTTTCTCCTTTAAGATGTTGGTATTAGACATTTGGACCCAACAAGGAGGTGACAAATACACTCATTTATTTTATTTTATTTTTTAAAGAATTTTTTATTTTATTATTATTTTTTTTCTTGTTTCAGAACTTTTGTTTATTTATTTATTTTCATGGCCAGCTCAGCCTGCCCTGATGGCAGGGCTGGTGCAGCATGTGGTGCCGGGGATTGAACCGCGGTCCCTGCAGCTGCCCCCTAAGCAGGCGCTTTAGACCACTGAGCCATCGCACTGGGCCCCAATACACTCATTTAATCCTAATTCCCTCCCAAAGACCCACACATATGGATTTGGAGATTGTCTCCAGCACGTGAACATTGGGAGGGGCCTTATGAGCCACAGAACTGCCCAGGAACTGGAAGGTCATCTTCCTACATTATCTGGTCACTGTTGTGTGATCTTCAAGCTTCCCAATTGGGGAGCAGGGGAAGGAGCCTCAGCAAGGAGCCAGGGTTTCAGTTCAGGCTCTGAAGGGAATGTCAGATTCCTCCTCTTAAATGTGATCAAACCACATGGTTTCAGGCTTTTCCTGGGGCTTTCATGAGAGTCAAAAAAGATCATGGAGAAAAGGGGTCACAAATGTGCAATTACTTTGAAAACTACAAATTACCCTCCAAAATCCTCACCAAAGGCACAGTGCTGGGATCAGTCCGGTGACTTGATTTCTGGACTCTGGGCCTCTTCCAAAGGATCCAAGTAGTCATGGACACTGGAGAAGCTATACATGTCATTGCGCTTCATCAAAGATGCCTTGGGCTGGCCAAATAGCTTAGTGGATTAAAGCACCTGCAAGCAGGCACAGGGGCCAGGGGTTCAATCCCTGAGCCTGCTGTGCCAGCCCTGCCCCCAGGGAGTGCTGAAATGGCAATTGAGACTGGGCATGGTGGTACATGCCTATAATCTCACCTCTTAGGAGGCTGTAAACAGGTGGATCATTATGAGTCCAATCTAGTAGTGAGACCCTGAATACCCTGTAGACCCTTCCCTAAAATACAAAGAAAAAAAAAGATGCCTCAGGATGAGCAGAAGATATAGTATATGGAGAATCCTGGGAGTTCTTGCTAAAGGACATGAGCAGGGTAGGCCGGAGCAGGAAAGGGAAGCAAAAGATCGTGGGGTTCATTGTTAGTAAACCCAGAGTTGTGGTGGTTGCTTCCATCACTGTGACTGCTTGGAGACAACTTTCTTCATTTTCTGTGGATGCAGATACATCTCAGGATGTGGCCGGAGGGTTGCCTGCCCACTGGCCCACTTGGCAAATCTAGAACTCATCATGCAATGAACTGTTTCATTATTACTCACAGAAGGAATGTTGGGGCCTTGGTGGGGGAGACAGGACCAAGTACACAGCCCAGATTGGGATGTCTAGGTGGGATGCGTTTTCTGGAAAAGGCTAACAGCTCCTCACAGTGTCAGCAGGTGGACAGGACCAGGCAGCTGACTGTATCAAATGAACACATCCCCACATCTTTCCTGGGAGCCACTAAGAGCACAGTGGCCCTTGTGGGATGGGGCCCTACAATGTCTTGATCAGATAGAGCCCAGATGTAGGATGAAGGTCTTATTACTATGTGGAACTTCAGCTGTGAGAGAAAAAGCTGTGCGGAGCATCCCAGGACTCAGACATGATTAATTCGAGGCCAGAAAAGGCAGTATTGAGCTCTTACTTAGATTTAGCTCTTGGTTTTAAATTTTAATCTAGATTCAGGAAACTGGTCAAACTGACACTCTAGGATCTCATTTTATTTTTCAAGGAAAAAATACTCTCAAAGATTGACTTTTGATTTAAGTGAAAATCTCAAGCTTTGAAGCTCTTCCAGTTTTCCATCAGAGGCTCCTGTCCACTTAACACCCGGAGTCCTGAATGTTGTTTTGTGAACAGAGATCATCGGAGGAGTCCAGGTAAGAAGACAAAGGGTGATGGAATCCAGAGATTTAGGGGAAGGGAAATTGGGAGAGGAGAGGCAGGTGTGCAGAGGGGTCAGGGGAACTGGTAAACCAGAGTGAGAACACCAATTAGGAAATTGGGTGAGCTCAAAGAGGGTTGAGAAGAGAAAGATAAAAGACAGGAAGGAGAGAAAAAGCAAAGTGAGAGGTGAGGACAAGATGCCAGGGCAGAGAGAGAGAGAGAGAGAGAGAGAGAGAGAGAGAGAGAGAGAGAGAGAGAGAGAGAGAGAGAGAGAGAGAGAGAGAGAGAGAGAGAGAGAGAGAGAGAGAGACAGAGAGACAGAGAGACAGAGAGACAGAGAGACAGAGACAGAGAGACAGAGAGAGACAGAGACAGAAGTAGGGAGGCAGAGCAGAGGGAGAGGAATAAGGGGGCGAAGGGGTGTTAAGGTGGAAGGAAGGTGGGAGTGGGAGTGGGGGCCTGCGGGTCCCAAGATCCCATCCTTTTCTTCACAAAGCATCTGCACAGCGCATAAACAAAGTACAGCTGGGCTTTTTTCTCTTCTTAATTGACATCTTTGAAATCTGTCCCCGCTTGACAAATCAGGCCACTTATTATTAGCGATGACAGGGATAAATATCACAGGCATTCATTTTACATCTGGGCCCCCTGATAATAGAAGTCAGCACACTTCTCACTCCCTACTGCACCTCACTCCCTCTCTCAACCTCAGCCGAGAAACTGGGTGACCTGGAGCTGTCCATGGTGCTAAAACATCTACAAACCCCTTCCTCGTTCGAAGCCAATGACTAGCGCTGTCCATAACTCCTGGTGCTGAAAATGCAAAACAATCTCCCTCTTGCATCCCCTGTAACACCAAGGGGGAAGCTGGGGTGGCTAGAAGTTGTTCATAACCTATATACTGCTGAAAGCAGTTAACTGTTCCCAGGGCTGAGATGGCGAGCATGCATCTCCTCTTCTGTAGAACACAATCACTGTGGCATGGACTAGACTGTGCGTTAAATTTGCCATGTCTGATGATGGTTCTGAAAAAACCTGGATGACTTTAATCATGTCCTTTTCTCCTTCTGGGTCTCAGGATTCCCACATGAAACGTGGAGGGTTGGATTAGATGATCTCTTAAGGATTTGTAAGCTCAAGCCTTTTCTGTTACCAAAATCCTTTAATACATTCTCTCTGCTTATAGCACCAAGGGACCAGCCCTTTAAGGTCCACTCTGTCCTCTCCACACATCCTTATGTTGTCCTCACTCCAGCTAGATGAGCCTTCCTTCTGTCCCAGACAAACTCCTTCCTCTGGTCCCTGAGCCTTTCCACTCCTACTGCCCTGCCTCCACCACCTGACTCTCACCCTTAAACTTGAGAAAATTGGTCATTTTGTCCCTTGGTGCACAATGTCCCTACCCTAAGTGTGCTTGAGTCTTGAGAGCTGACCGTGGCTGAATGCTACAATTCCTCCTGCAATATTTTTCTAGGCCCTGATCATGTTCCAAGCCATGACTGGGGTTCATTAGACTTTCTTATGAGTGTGTAGGGGAATGGGTGAGTACTTGTTAGCTGAGTACTCCCATCAATCTCTTTTAATAAAACCATGAAGTGCTTTTCCCAGATTGTCTGTGAAGGATATAGTACCACATTCTCAGAATCCCAGAGCTACCCCCGTGGAAACTCATATCAGACATTGAAGAGATCCTGGAGATCATCTGAAGGCTGACTCTTTTTTTTTTTCTTTTTTTGAGGCAGGGTCCTGCTGTGTAGTTCAGGCTGACCTGGACTCACTGTGCAACCTAGGCTGTATTCCTGCAGTGATCCTCTTGCCTCAGGCTCCTGAGTACTGGCTTTTTGGGCATGCACCACCATACCCAGCTGGCTCTTCTTTTAAAGGTGGGGAAACCAGACTTCTCTAAAAAGAGAAAGCATTCTCCCAAGTTCACACAGTGCAGAAAGGAGTCAGTCCCTTTCTGTCCCAGCTCCAAATCCTGTGCTCTTCCTTCTCCTGCCAGAGTTACTTACATTTTAATAGACACATGGAAGATAAGTGCCTCAGTGGACCCTCTCATTGTGAGAACTTCAGGCTTGGTGAATGGTGGTGAGAGAGCTTTTGGGAATGCACCCTGAGAGGCCAGCTCCTCCCACCTTGAGGAGGGTGGGTGAACTGGACAGGGAGCAGAGATGTCAGGGTGGCTCTTTAGAGATTTACCTCTGGGTTCTGAGCACTCCCTGGCTAAGGGCATGGGAGGACTCCATTTGTCTCTGTTCTAGGGGATAGATGGCTCCAGAGGAGCTAATGAAGCCATCTTCCCACCGACACGCCAGGGTGGTGACAGATGGCTCTTGAGGAGAAGGCAGGTGTTGGCACATGGCCCATTGGGCAGAATAGAGAACAATATGTCCCTCAATGTCACTGTGGGTCACAATGATTGCTGGGTCCCTCAGGAAGGAGTGTGTGGGCTCAGGGTGCAGTGACAAAGATCCTAGGGAGAACCACTGGCTCTTATAGGCCCCTGTGTGACAGGGAGACAGACAAAATAAGTGCTGCAATAATCACCTAGTCCAGGGCCCAGCGGGATGGCTCAGTGGTCTAAAGCGCCTGCTTAGGAAAGCTTGGGCGGCTTCAGGGACCGCAGTTCAATCCCCGGCACCACATGCTGCGCCAGCCCTGCCCTCGGGCCGGGCTGAGCCAGCCATAAAAATGAGTGAATAAACAAACAAAGGTTCTGAGTCACCTAGTCCAGTCTGCTAATTGGTCAAGTGGGGGTACATGGATCCAGAGAGGGACAGTGAATGCATTAAGGTTTCACAGTGAGATATGGGTGAAGACTTCTGAAGAGGTCCTGGGTGATCCTGAGAGAGACAGAGAGAGAGAGAGAGAGAGAGAGAGAGAGGTCCTGGGTGATGGATTGAGAGAGAGAGAGAGGTGCTTCGGAGCGTACTACTGTTCACCTGTTGTGGATGGAAGAGAGGGTGTGTTTCCAGCTTCTTGTCTGCTATTAGAGACTTTGGTGGCCTACCTGTCCCTTCTCTTTCTCTCTACCCTTCAGCCGCATCTTTGCGCTGACCCCCGCCATTCCTATTTCTAACATCCTCAGGGGTGTCTGAGCACCCTTTGTAGTAACCCATGTTACCTGGCATTCTGAGCTCAGGAGAACCTGTGCAAGTCCTGCCACGTGATGCTCCCATCCTAAGTGGCAGCACTCCTGACTCATGTTAGCAGTGCTACAGCTAGCAGCCTGCCTGCCTTCCTGGTATGTGGGGCTCATGTCAGGCCTTAAGAAGGGGAGAGGCGTGGAGGGAGAAATCTTTAATCTCTGCGCCAGACCTAGAACAGTTTCCCCTTGACTAGCTATTGAGACTTCTGCTGTCCGTGGGTCCCCGCGGCCCATCTGCAGAGGGAAAGGACTGGTACCAGAGCATAAGTGGGTAGTTTATATTTAACCACTTAGCCATGTCTATCAATAAACACTAATCAAGACCCTGGTAGGGGCTCAGACTAGAAAGTAGGTGAGGCGGACATGGTCGCTGCCCTGAAGGGACGTTCAGAGGCCCGAATTCCAACAGGGACATGCAATGGTAAGCGCACGTGTCAGGAGGCCTAGGTCTGCACCTTGCAGCCCCTCCTCCTCTTCACGGGGCTCACTCAGGCCCGCCCGCAGCATTCTCCCCTCCTTTTGCAGTGGCCACCGGCGAATTCCACAGCCCTGTCTTCAGCTTCTGCCTGTTGGTCCTCCTCCTGTACTCATCATCCGCCACTCCTGCCACTCACCACTCCCAGGAAATGGAAGGAAAGGACAACACCATGACCTGTACAGCCTCGTGGATGGGAGAGTGGGAAGAAGACACACACACACACACACACACACACACACACACACACACCCGGAGACATCCGCTTGACCTGGGATCAAGCCCTCAAGAGTTTGGGGGAAGGAAGAGCCCCCTCTGGATGCGCTGGGCACCCGCCCCCACCTCCTCCTGTCCCTCCTAAGCACACCAAGATCAGCTTTGTCTTGCAAAGTGGCATAATTACAAATGCCCGAATGCCCGAATGCCCGCACCAGCTCCTGCCAGCCATCCGGGCTCAATTACATCTGAGGCTGCCTGGGGCAATTAAGTGACATTAAGATGCACCCCGCTGTAATGTAGAGTTCAAAGCCCTGGGCTCCCACATCCCCGGAGCTGCTGCCGCGGCTGCACCAAGGCTATGTCCGCCTAATGTGCCACGCTGTGACTGGGGCTAATTACTTCACAGATAGGCCTCATTAGTGGCTTGGCTGGTGTTGCAAGGTGGGGAACAGACAGCTCCCTGCCTCCTCTGGCTCACCCGGCCAAAGCCTGGCCTCCCTTTGCCCCAGAAAGCTCAGTGTGCCTAGCCCTACTGTTCAGGAGCAATTATAAAAGGGCAAGGACGTTTACAAAGAGAAATCATCTGATTGATCAAAGTCATAGACTGAGCATAGGTCCCTTCTGGAATTTTCTGATTGCTTTATTCAACTAGTTGGGAGCCAAGGCCCAGAGAGGCTCACTCACTTGCCTGAGGCCACACAGCACAAGCGAAGTGTGTCATCTTTGCTAACCTGCTGGCTTGGGGAGGTGGTGATTCGGGACTAGGTGGAACTGTGCACAGCTAGGATCCCTGGGACCCAGTGGGGAGAACGGGCTCCTGAGTACTTCAGAGGAGAGCTGGGTGGTGCATGCCTGCAGGGGCACCACACTCTCCCTCAGCTCTGCTCTGCGTGGCCCTTTTCCCAGGCTTCTCTGCTGTGGCCCTCTGCCTGCCTCCTTGCTCCTGGCTGCCCCTGGAGGTCTGGCTTTCCCCAAGTCTGAGCCAGTGCCACTTCTGTGGTGTGTTCTGGCTCTGGGAAACTTGGTACCTCTCTCTGGGGCCCTGGTGTTTCCAGAGGTGCACCCGTAGGTGCGTCATGGCAGTTAGCACCTTGGCGGGACTTCTGGTCCTCTGGTCTCCCAGTGGTAGCACAGGGCCTGCCTGCCCATAGGTGGCCTGCGGCATGAGTCACTAGAGTGGAGATCTAGTGAGTGACCAGCTATGGACTGCACCAGCTAAGACCAGCGTGTGTGGGGGTCACCTGCGCCTGGTGCTCCTCTGTCTTTTTGAGCCTCCTATGGCTCATCCTGGCCAACAGAACTTAAGCCGAGAGCACAGTGTGTTACATCCAGCATGGGTGACTAAGTCTCTGGGGTGCCTTCCCACTGCTCTCTTCCCCAGGAAGCCATCTAGGGACGTCAAGGTCATCTTGAGCCAGGAGGTAGTGCTGTCACAGATCGAATGAGCTCTCTCTGAGCTCAGTTATTTTGCTGTAAAACCACAGAAGTGGGTGGATTCATGGGGTTCGGACTTGGCTTTCTGGGTCTCAGTGTTCCCTGGAGCTGCCTCAAATATGCTGAGGGTGGATGTGAGGGTAGAAGGGCAGGGTTCCACACGCCTCTCCCAGCTCTAGGACTGCAGCTGCGCAGCTTCTGCGCAAGAGTCCCCAGCAACTGAGGTCCCTGCTGCACCTTCCTGGTCCTGACGCCCGCACCCACAGTTCAGTTCAGAGCTGCTGCCTGACGCCTATTCCCTGGCCTTCATGGGTGCCAGCCTCGGGCGGGAGCCTGCTGGCCACCCCAAGAGATCTCAGGCATGGTCTCCACCCTCACCCTCCCAGGGAAGACATAACCACAAATGTATCCTTGAGGAAGTGGGTTGCCTTCTGTTCCTGTGATAAAATGCCTGGTACAAACAGTTTAAAGGACGAAAGGTTTATTTTGGCTTTCAGTTTCTGTCTGTGGTCACCTGACACCATGGCTTCTGGGCCCACAATGGGTTGAAACATCCTGGTAGGAAATATGTGGTGATGGAAGAAAGTGTCTCAGCTTGTGGCAGTCAGGAAGGGAAGAAAGACAGAGGCCAAGACAGAGAGGTAGAGAAGATGGAGAGAGACAGAGACAGGAGGAGGGCGTGGTCTCCAAGGCCTGCCTTCATGACCTGCTTCCCACACATTCCCTCCTTCCTTTCCACGTCTCCCAGCAATGCCAGCCCACTGAGCACCAGCGCTGACGAGAGCTGCACCCCAGGAGCCCATCGTTTCCTAATCCCCACCCCCATGGGGCTCGAGCCATCAACACATGGGTCTTTGGGGATGCACTCCCTCCCCACCATAACTATCACAGTCGGGAGGTCATCTTTGGATTTAGGTTAATTTATTACATATTTTGCCTGAGGTACCCCCTGCTTCTGGGAGTGTTTGAGAGTTTTCCAGTTTTGCTGAGCTGGGGTGTGGCCGGTGGGGGCGGGGCCCTTTTCTCTGTTCTCTGGGCTGAGAGGAGTGGCCTCAGGGAGCTGAGACTAGGGAGATCATCATGTCTGTTTATAAGGATATGGGTAAAGCAGCCCTGGGTGTGTCCAGAACATCAAGTGAACTGCCACCATCAGGGACAGCTTTCCCTCTGGAAACACCAGGGCCCCAGAGAGAGCTACCAAGTTTCCCAGAGCCAGAACACACCACAGGGAAGGTGGCACTGGCCTTACAGCTGCTGGCCTGGAATAGCAGAGTCCAGCTGGTGAGCAAACCCTGCAGCGTGGCCAAGCCAGGCCTGACCCTTACCTCAGACTCTTTCTGTAAGTTCCTCGAATGGATCACCTTCAGCGCCATGAGTGAGCTGGGTGTTGGGCAGAGAGAGAGGCCCCTGGGGATTGGGAAAAATGTGGTGGTAGTCCGGGCATTTCTTTCTGCATAGCAAACTATTATAACTCTTAATGACTTAACAACAACAACAACAACAACAGAATAACTACTATTATAGCTTTATTATTATTATTATAGCTCATTAAGTTGCAAGCAGTGAATCCAGCCACAGACAGTGGGGATGGCTTGTCTTTGCTCTGTGGTGGCTGCGGCCTTGGTTGGTGTGACTCAAAAGGCACTTCTGTCTCCGTGTGATCACTGTAGTCTTGTGCATGGGATGGCAGGCTCAGCAGACACTGGGCTTCCATGAAGGAGCTATGGGGAGCCGTACTCTTAAGGCCTGGGCCTGGGCCTGGCTGTGGCCTGGCCTTGCAGCCATGGCCTCTTCAGTCACAGCAATCACAAGCCAGCGTGACGTGAACCACAGGAAGCCCGTGGCCATATGTTATCCACCACAAATGATGGGCCTCGTTCCCTATTGCTTCTGTAACAAACCACCTTGGAGTTAACAGTGCAAAGCCACACCTGTCCATTGCCTTGTGAACCTGGAGGGCAGAAGTCCAGGTGGAGCAGTACTGTTTCTTGGGTGCCACAAGCCAGCGGCCATGTTTTTTGGCTACCACGTGTCTGCCGTGGAGTCAGACAGCCATGGGCTACAACCTCTGCAGTTATGAACCAAAATAAACCTTTCTTCCCTTTAAGGTGTGACTCTCAGGTATTTTGTTCCAGCAATGGGAAAGGTGTCTAATACAGGAGCATACCCCTCTCTTTGAGGGAGTGAGCAGTTTCCTTCATTTTCTGACCGATGGGGACCAGATGTCCGTGAATTTCACATCTCCTCCTCCCTAGGCTACCAAGGAGAAGAAACTCATAGCACTTATCTTGGGGTTGAGCTTCATGTTCAGAAGAGGCCTTCCAGAGAAGCACAGTGGAGTCTCCTAGCCAGAATTAGTGAGTCTGAAGTCTTCACTCTCCAAGGACGTAGAGAGACCACCAGGACAAGCATGTTTTGAAGGCACAGCAGATAGAGTGCCTGGAGCCTTACTATCTTCATTAGGTTGCCTTGCTGTCACTCACCTGGCCTCCATCCTGGGCTTCCATGACAGCTCATGTCACCTGGCCTCCATCCTATCGCTCGGTTCTGTGCTGCCCTGGCAGCCTGGTCCTCTGGCTGGTTTTTCAAAGAGGGTTCCTTGGAAAGCTGAGAGCCTGGTGAGAAGGAAGTAAAGGTGTAAGACCTCGAGGGCTGGCCTGGAAGGATTAGAGTGGAGCCTCCTGAGGCCAGCTTGGCACCCACCCCTATCGCTCTCTGCACTGCAGGCTGAATCTAGTTCTGCTGCAACAAGCACAAAAGAACAGATGACCAGACCCTGTCACTCCAAGACTGCTGTGGCCCCATAGCATAAGTTAACACCTCTGCCAGAGGGCAGCTACCCTGTCCAATTCAACACAAACTTTACTCTCCCAACAAGCTCAGCCCTGCTGTTTGTACCCATCAAACCTGCCCAGGCTCTGCCCACACCCGCCCAGCCCACTGCAACTAATAAGAAGCAAAGGGCATCTCCTTGAATGGTGAGCCCTGCGTACCATAGCTTGGCAAAAGGGCATAGCCAGGGAACTGGGAGCCCCCAAGCCCCTCGGGGGTAAGGGATGGGCTATAAGCTTTGAGCACATATGCACAGTATTGCTTCTCTGGAGGCATTATCTCTGCCTAGTGTCTCAGCAGGGAACAGGTTGGTGCAGAGCATGCGTGCATTGCTCCCCACAGCTGGTGTGTGATCCTCACACTTGGGGCATCCTTACATGTCCAGCTCAGAGAGCAAGCTTAAGACAACACAGGACTCTAGAGCCATAGAGACAGAAACACAGCCCAAGAGAGACACAGAGGCAGGTGACCAGACACAAGGTACAGAGAGCTGAGATGTGGAGGCAGCAGAGAAGGAACCATGGAAGAGGAGGGTGGGGTGGCTAGGGAAGGAGCCCTGGGAGAGCTCAGGTTTAACTGTGGGACTCCAAGTGTGGCCATGTGGCCTTGGGTGGTTCTCAGGTCGCCCCGTCTAGGAGGACAGCGCCCCTGATCTTTCCCAGCTGGCCAGGGCTGGAGAGAGGCACTGAGCGGCTCCAGGTCGTATCAAGCCCTCTGGGGCAGGGCACCCCAGGGGAGTTGCAGGGAAGCAGCAAAGGAAGGAGAGAGGGAGGGAGGAAGGCAAGGGAAGGAGGGAGACGGGGATTCTGCCGATGCAGAGAGGAGCAGCAGTCATGCTTGTTACCACCTGCTGTCTCCATTCATAGTCATGCTCAGGATGTGAGTGAGTGAGTGTGTGTGTGTGTGTTGTGTGTGTATGCATCTGCTTGCTCATGGCCATGAGCTAATGGATATGTGTGACTTCATGTGTTTTGTGACAGAGGTGTAAATGAGAAAGGTGTTTGTGCGAATATGCGCCTTGCACGTGTCTTTGGTTTAGTGTGTTCATAGGTGGCTGTGGGTGGGCAATGTGAATGTGCACATGAGTGTGCATGAGCATGGTGGTGGGTGCATGTGTGCACATGCCTGTGAGTATATGCCTGTGTGTGCCTGTGAGAGCTGGTGTTCTTGCCCACAAGTACATACATATGGTATGTATCATGTGTATTTGTCTGTACCTGTGTGTTCTTGCATGTGCTCTGACTGTGTACATATATGTTGTGTGAATGTCTCTACCAGCGTAAGCCAACGAGTGTGTATGTGGATGTACCCATCAGATGTGCCTGCATGTGCTTGGGGGGTGTATACTTGGGGATGCTCATCAGGTGTGCCTACCTGTACCCAAGAGTATATACTTGGGTATACCCATCAGGTGTGCCTGATTGTGCCACTGAGTGTGTACATAGGTGTGCCAATCAGGTGGGCCTGCGTGTGCCTGAGAATGTGTACTTGGGTGTGCCTGCATGTGGCCAGAAGTATGTACTAGGGTGTGTCCATTCAGTGTGCCTGTGTGTTCCAAGGAGTATGCACTAGGGTGTGTCCTTCAGGTATGTCTGTGTGTGCATATAGTGTATTTGGGTGTGCATGGGAGTGTGCACTTGAGTGTGCCCATCAGGTAGGCCTCGGTGGGTTCAAAGAGTGTGCTTTGGTGTATCCATCAGATGCGCCTGCATCTGCCTGTAAGTGTGCACTTGGGTATGCCAATCAGGTATATCTGAGTGTGCCCATGAGTGTGTGCTTTAGTGTGACCAACATGTGTGCCTGGAAGTGTGTACTTGGATGTGCCATCAGGTCAGGTATCCCTGAGTGTGTCTATGAGTGTTTACTTGGGTGTGTCCAACATGTGTGCCTGAGTGTGCCCATAAGTGTGTACTTGGGTTTGCCCATCAGGTGTGCCTCAGTTTTCCTGGAATTATTTGTGTGTGTACATCAGGTGTGCCTGAGTGTGCCCAGAAGTGTGTACTTGGGTGTGCCTATTAGGTGTGCCTGAGTGTGCTCATGAGTGTATATGTATGCCCAACAGGTATGAATGAATGTGCTAATAAGTATACTTCAGTGTGCCCAGAAGCATGTACTTTCATGGCCCCATCAGGTGGCCTGAGTATGCCTGGAAGTGTATACCTGGGTGGGCCTATGAGGCATGCCTGAGTGTGCCCATGAGTGTGAGCTTGGGTGTGCCCAACAGGTGTGCCTGAATGTGTCTAGAAGTTTATGCTTGGGTGTGCCCATCAAGTGTGCCTCCATGTGCCCAGGAGTGTGTACTTCAATGTACCCATTGGATGTGCCTGTGTGTGTCCAGGAGTGTATACTTGGGTGTGCCCATTGGGTGTGCCCACATGTGCCCATCAGTGTGTACTTGGGTGTGCCCAGGGGTATGAACTTTGGTGTGCCCATTGGGTATGCCTGCTTCTGTCTGAGAGTACTTGGGTGTGCCCATATGGTGTGCCTGGGCAGGCCCATAGTGTGTACTTGGGTGTGCCTGCATGTGACTGGGAGTGTGTGCTTGGGTGTGCCCATCAATTGTGCCTGTGTGTGCCTATGAGTGTGTACTTGGGTGTGCCTATCAGGTGTGCCTGCATGTGCCTGGGAGGGTATACTTGAGTGTGCCCAGGAGTGTGCACTTGGGTGTGCCTCTGTGTACTCAGGAGTGTGTGCTTGGGCGTGCCCAATAGTGTGTGGGCACATGCCTATGAGTGTGTACTTGGGTGTTTTCAATGGGCGTGGCTGCATGGCCCATGTGTGTGTACTTGGGCATTCCTGTCAGGTGTGCCTGTGCGTGCCCATGAGGGTGTCCTTGGGTATGCCATCAAGTGTCTCTGGGTGTGCCCAGGAGTGTGTAGTTGGGTGTGCCCATCTGGCGTGCTGTGTGTGCCCATGAATGTGTACTTGGGCATGCCCATCATGTGTCCCTGGGAGTGTGTACTTAAGCAGCTCCTGGAAAAGGCACCTGTCATGCAGTGGGTGCAGTGGGTGCGCAAGTCTTGGTGAGTTAATCAGCACCCTCTGGAGGCCACAGTGTGGGAGGAGCCCTCCTGGGTAGGATCAGGTCCTGTTCCTGATGACAGGACAGGAAGCCCCAGGGGTCAGGGCAGTGTGGGAATCAGGATGGTGTCCTCCTGGCTTCTCTGTCAGTGTCCCCAGCCCCCCTGTATAGGGCACAGAGAGCTGCCACAGGGTCTGCTGATGCTGAAGATGTTGACTATTATTTGTCTTGGGTGAGAGTGGCTGTGGGCAGCCTGTGTCGCCAGGGAAACCACACCAAGTGGTCCTCATCTCTATCTCTCCACACGCCTGCTGTGCAGCTCCTTGCTGCTGCCTGGCACCTGGTCCCTGTGGCAACTGGGGAGGCCTGAGCCGGCCGCTACCCTCCTGGGCCTCAGTCTCTTCACCTGCAAGAGGCCTGGTGCCAGCCACTAAGTGGAAAGATGGATGGTGATCTGTGGGTCACAGACAGTGTTCTAAAATGACAGCTCCTAAGAGCTGAGCCCAGCAACAGGATGAAGCCTGCAGGGGCCTGGGGGTGCAGGACCTCATCAGCTCTTCCCCTGTGGTTCCCCAAGTCCAGAGCCATATGGGAAATAGCTCAGAACCTGCTCCTGCCTGGCCAGCTCACTTGCTGCTGCTGCCTCTAAACTTCTGCACCCCTAGCCTTTCTGGAGCTTGGGGGTGTCCTGCCCATCTCTCAGCTTGTATTGAGACCCCCCCCCCACTTCAACATGGGCAGGCAGGCCCTGGCCTAGGAGGACACGATGTCCCATGGGACAGGCCCTCTCTCAGGCTCTTGTCCAGGGAGTCTGTTTTCTCTCTCTTGGGTAGTCTTTCTCCCCACAGGGCTCAGTTTTCCCATCTGTGAAAAGACGAGGTCACTCCTCACAGCTCATATCCCGTGTGTGCCCATGACTCCTTGGAGCAGCATGGAACAGGCAGTGGGCAGTGGGCAGTGGTTCCTTTGCCTTTGCACTTGCCAGAGCCAGGCCAGTTGATCTCCTCGCTCAAAATAGCCAAAGCCTGGCTGGAAGGGAAGGTAGGGGCTGCAGCTGGCTCCGGGCCTGGGCGGTGCTTCTGAGCCCCAATTTCATCTGTCACATGGGAATAGTGATGTGTACGCTGATCACTCCATGGGATCAGGCCCGGCTTGGGCAGGTTGTGGTGGGGACATCACTGAAGAATTAAAGTGTCACAGAAGCTGATGAGAATGACCTGATGAAGCAGGTCATTAACTAGTCACACGGGATGCGGATGGGGTGGCAGGCGAGGATGAGGGTGCTGGGCCTACGAGACCAGGGACAAAGGCGGCTCTGCTGCTACAGCTGGGCCTCCCCTCGTGGCTCCTTGGCGTGCAATGAGGAAGTCACAGTAGGGATCAAGTGGGTTGTAGGGTTCAGGGGACCTGAGGCAGCAAGCACCCAAGAGTCTTTCTGTGTGCCTGGCTTCATCAGCCCACAGAGGCTCCAGCAGTACCCAGGCACAGCGTATGTACCTGACCCTCGGCCTCCCTGAGCTACTTTCCCCCTCTGTCCTTCCCTCCCTCTCAGACCAACATCCAGGATCCCCGTCCCTGGGGCAACTCCCTCCTGGTCAGCCTCCAAACAGAGTTACCAAAAACCAAGCCATCATTCAGAAATAAGCACATATTGGGCACCTACTGTGTATCAAACCTTGTTCCAGGTGCAGTAGTGAAATAGGAGGGCCCCGAACCGTTGGAGCTGTTGCCCAGCCCAGGGAGGTCCAGCACAACTGGGCAGTGTGTAGCTCTGTGTGCTAGGAGTGGGGAGACACCTCCCTGAAGGACAGACCCCTCCAGCCTGTACTCAGAGAACAGGGAGTCCCAGGTGTTCAGAGGCCCCTCTGCCTGTGTACACCTGTGCTCTGCAGAGCCCTGGGGGCAGGAGGGGTTCTGGCTGGCTGCTCCTTCCACAGCTGGATATATTGCACTGTGGAATACTCCACATCGTTGGGTGAAGCCAGCGCCACAGTTATAGGTCAGGAAACCTGCAAAAGTCCTCCCTCCTCTGCTGACCAGCCGAGACCAAGCAGGCTCACCCAGTATGTGGAGTGCAAATCATCTGACTCCGAGGGCCGAGCTCTTCTTCCCCTGGCCTCCACAGCCTCACATTCCTGGGAGTGTGACCTGCATTCCCTGGCTGCTGCCCGAGTGGCCCCGTTGTAGCCTCTGAACAGTGCATCAGATAGAAGGCAACCTCTGAGCACCCCAGACTCTAATGCACAACCTCCTCCTCTTCCCATGTCTGCTGTCAATTGATTAATAACGACATATTTGAGATGATGGCGTAAATTAATTTCTGAGCTGCACCATTAGTGAGTAATTAATTTCTTTGCTCTGGAAAACAAAGATATCCCTGACGAGCATGTTATCTAAATCTGTAAGAGAGGAGAAGTGCTGAACAGGCAATTCTATCCATGCAAACCCTGATTCCTTCTCCACTTTTGCCTCTCTTGTGTGAGGACTTTTGCACCTTCAGCTTCCCCCACTTTCAGGAGAACGGCATCTATTTTTCCAAGGAGAGGTGGGGGCCCCTGGAGAGAGGGAGAGCTGCCTCTCAATACCTTCGGCAGTAATCAAAAGATCCTGTGTGCTTACTGCAGACAAATAATGTCCTTATTGGATGCTGTTTAGGAATATGGTTGCCGTGGAAACACAGGATCTCGACCTGCCAGGTTTGGACGCCAAGCACAGAACACACATTCTCCTGCAGGCCGCTGGAGCCTGGGGGGTGGTGGGCGGAGGGAGGGGGGGTGAGCTCGCGAGCCTTGGTCTGGACTTCCTCCCGAGCTTCCCTGTAGACGGCGGCTGCTTCCCTAGGAAGTCCTCTAGGGCTAGCCATCTCCCGGCGTAGCTGGCCTGTTCCCTGCGGCCTGCACCACACTCTTCACCCCCGGGACTGTCTAACGCTCCTCTCCATGTGATTCCCGGCAAGTCACTTAGCCTTTTTGTGCCCCATAGATCCTCATCTTTAACAAGGGCTATTGTCCCTTTTTTAGGCTGTTTATGAGAATTTAATGAGATTTTGAATGGAAAGTGCTTAATGAAATGTCAGCCCGAGGGAGTGCTTGGTCCACGACAGTATTAGTACCTTGCCAAATGGGAAACAGGAGTAGAAACTGGGGTCCGCGTGACTTGGAGTCCGTGACCTGCCTCTGACCAGCTGTGTCTCTGGCACGTCGCATCTCTGGGCCTTGGTTCATCTCTGAGGTGGGATGGTCATGTGAGTGCTCAGCAGACAGGACAGTTCCTGCTGTGCTTGCCTTCCCAGCATGCTTAGTAACAGCACACAGCAGAGTCTTGGTGGGTACTCATGACGTCAGGTGGCATTCACAAAGGATGTCCCAGGCCACCTGGCTCTGGCTACAGATGTGGCGGCAGCCCCAGTATCTGTGTGGGTTCGGAAGCCATCTCATTAGCTCAGATTCCAGGTCCCCCGGGGCAAGGTCTCACAGGCCTCGGCTCTGAGGTCAGAGGTGGGGGGACCAAAAAGACAAAGGCTGCTGGCCCCCTGCCTGGCTCCAAACATCCCCCTGGTAGGACACCAGGCCCCTCTGACCCAGCTCAGCCCCAATTAGTGCAGTGGGACAGAGGCTGGCAGTGGCCTCAGGCTTCCGGGCTCCCTGTGCACCCGTCCCATTCAGGTCCTGATGACAACCCTGACACAGAGGACCCAGCTGCGCTGGAGCACCTGCCTCTCTTTGGCTCTAAAGGGTCTTTGGATAAGGACTTTCAGATACATGTCAGTCTCACAGTGACACTTGTCATCTGGCTACTGGTAGTCTCCATTTCGGGTGTCCATGAGGATCAGTGGCCGTCCTCATCTCTAGGTTATAAGGTCATCCCCTGGTACCTCACAGTCCTCATCTAGAAGATGGGTAAATAATTCCCTAGCTAGTTTATTGTTGAAATGAGGAGTATGAGAAGGGCTTTCTGGAATATTCTACAGTGCCATGCACCTGGTGAGAGGTATGTCATACCGAGTGAACATCTGTGAAGCCAGGCCCGAGACGGTACTGTTTTTTTTGTTGTTTTTTTTCCCCAACCCTTAGCTTCTGTTATGGATGGTTAGGTTTCTATGGGAACTGCAGAACTCTGCCATTCACACTTATGTGGGCAGAGAGGTCACTCTCAGGTCAGGTAGAACAAGCTTAAGTGCTTGTCTTGTTCCTGCCCTTGGGCCGCTGGGGGCCACTGGGCTGCGTGCCTCAGTCTCCCCACCTAATAGAGGGCATGGTGAGGCCAGCTCTGCTCCTTTCCGGGTGTCTAGGAGTAGCTGGACAGGATGAAGTTGCTCATTTGCTCAGCAAAGAGAAGCATCGGCACAAAGCCCTGCTGCGGCTAGGGGTCAGGCAGCTTTGCTCCCTCCTGGGCTCTGGGGGTGGAGGAGACCCTAGCCAAATGACCCCACTGCTCTGTGCCTCAGTTTTCTGTTGGGCCTGGTAGTGTGGTAGCATTGCCATATCACCATATGCTGTGGGGACTCACAGCGAGCCGTGTGAGCCATCTGCCCGAGGCAGGGCTGTGCACGTGACTACTAGTGCCCTTCTTCTTCAGACATACATGGGTGACATAGTCCCCCAGTGAGAAACACCGCTCTCCTCAGGCAAGGCCACACACAGGGGATGCTTTGGGTTTGGTGCCCTTGTTAGGAACCATGGAACTTCTGGTCCTATGCTTGACCTTGGTCCTTAAGTAACTTTGTGAGGGGCTTCAGTGGGCCCCACTGAGGGGCAGGGGCTGAAGGGATGAGACCAGGAAGAGAGGGGAGAGGAGTTCTTGACTTGCCGTTTTCTCTGTCTCATACCCTAAGAACAATCCTCGCCAGGGAACTGGACCCCAAACTAGAAGCAGATAGTGAGCTGAGGGGAATACTGCCCAGAGTCAGTGACAACTTCTGTTGTTCTTAGGAATTCCTGGGATCCTGGGAATTTCCCCAAGGGACACATTCCATTGCCAGCTGTAGTCCTCAGACACCAGTCCCTGCCCCTGGGGCCTAGGATGGAAAGGAGGGGCAGGGGCAGAATGGGGCCTGTGACCCACGGTCTCTGCCTGAGGTGTGAGGGCAGGGACTGGAACTAACCAAGCTGGTCACAAGCGGACTGAAGACAGGCAGGGGGCGCCTAGGACATGGTGCTAAAAGGCTGGGTGAGGGAGGGCTGCTGGAGGGGGTCCCAGAATCAGAGAATCTCCGAGACTGCTGCCCCTTCTCTCTCGGTCACCCTTTAGACTTCTGGAGCTGGAAGCTGGCACCAGGCTAGGGGTGAAGACCCCAGAGAAGCAACCATTGCAGGGGGTTCTGGTGCTGTAGGGGAGAGCCTGCACTCTCAGGGCGGGGGTCCCTGAGCATTGCAGAGAGCTCTCACCGCCGAGCTATAGGGCTTTGGGCATTCAGTCAAGTCACCTGACCCCTCTGTACCCCTGTTTCCTCATCTGTGATGTGGCTGACAATCATGACATCATAGGGTCATGGCCAGTATGAGACTAAATCGTGTGCAAAAATGATCCCTAGCCCCGAGCCCCTGACTATTAAACACTGGCAAAAATAAAATAACATAACATAACATAACATAACATAACATAACATAACATAGAATAAAAAAGTAAACACTGGTTCCACTCCTGGGAGAAATGGGAGAGGTTATTGAAATGATGCTTACTAGACTACCCAAATCATTGTTTGCCATGAACAGATCAGTCCTTGTTGATTTGAGCCCTTGGGGTTGGAAGGATAAACCAGGCCCCAAATCTAAGGAAACCTTGATAAGAGGGCAGAAGTGAGCAGAGTAAAAGAGGGCCATCTAGAGTGGGAGAGGACTGGCAAGGTCACACCCAGGTTTCTTCTCAAATATTGGAGGAGGAGTCTCCTGCCAGCAGAGGTGTGAAAGGCTGTGATAAAGGTCCCTCTCTAGCTGTGCCACAGTTCCTGAGGCTGGACTTACCTTGCTCTATAATCACAGAGAGAATGGCACATGACAGGTGAAACAAGAGTTTCAAAACATTGATCTTGACTGTGACTCTGAGGTAAGAACAACAAGGATGGTGGACTCTGTGGTTAGCCCAGGCTGGAGATGGACTCTTCAGGCTGGACTTTGGGGAGGATGAATCTAGACCGAGCTTAGTGCTTGGACTCCCTTGGTTAAGGAAATGGACTGCTACTGCAGAAGGCTGGGAAGAGGAAATCGGTGGGGTGGGAATTGGAGAAAAGAAAATTATGCAGAAAGAGCATACTTCAGAAATCTCTCTAGCGGTCCCCAGCATTTGTTTCTAGATCGTAGGATGTGTCTGTTTAGTGTGAAACCCCACAAGGCTAGCGAAGCGTGAGCGAGGGGCTATGAAGTGAACAACCCCCCCCCCCCAGTTCGCATAGGCTCGAAGGCTTCTTCAAGTTTTGCCCACTCCCAATGGAGCCGACAAGAGTCGCATGTTAGTGTCAGGGCTACACAAGCTCAGGATAAAGGGAAACTCCATACTCTCCTCAGCTAAGCCTAAAAGCAAGACATCAAAGGACCAAGCTGGCCTGTGAGTAACCTAACTGCATACTAATACGAAATGTTGCACTTTTTACCAACTAAAACAAGACTAAGCCCTCTGTGACACTGCTGTGGTTTGGGTAAGGCCCTGCGAAAGGCTCACGTGTAGAAGACTTTGTTGGCAGCCTGTGGTCCCCTTGGGAGGAGCAGCCCAGTGGGAGGAAGTTAGGTAAGTGGAGGTACAGCCTTAGAGAGGACTCAGAGACTCATGGTGGTCAGCATGGGGCTTCAGTTGACCTTGGGCTCTGCCCCAGAGACTGCTGGAGCACACTGCTTGGCGTGTCTGGGTAGGTTGTGGAGACATGGCCTTGAGGTCCACAGCTGGTCCCTGGCCTTGTTCTCTCTGGTGCTGTCCCTTGAGCTGTTGTCCAACCAACACAAACTAAGCATCTTTGCTCCACCGAGCTGGTTCTGCCTGGGAAGCAGCTAACCACAGGCCTCTTGTGCTAAAGCTGTGAGCCTGACTGTCCTCTGCTCCTTACAGTTGTGGGTGCCTGGTACCGTGGCGTCCAGTGGTGGGAAAGCTCTGGAAGACGGGGCCCGCTTCCATGTATACACAGCATTCTTTCCTACATATTAAATCCTAACAGAATGTACCAAACAGCTATTTGAGCTAACATAGGAATTTGTCAAGGTTTCAGGATAAAAGAACAATATACAAAATTTGATTGTGTTTCTATGCACTAGCAGTGAATAACTGGAAATTTTAATTGAAAAAAATGCATGTATAAGAGTACAAAAACATAAACTATTTAGAGATCAGTCTAACAAAATATATGCAAGACTTTGTGCTAAGAATACATAAATTTAATGAGAGAGATTAAAGAAGACCTAGATAAATGTAGAAATACAACATGTTTGTAGGCCAGGGGATTCAATATTACAAGAGATTAATTCTCCTCATTTTATCCATAGATTTAAGACATTCTAATAAAATTTAAGCATGCTTGTTATAGATATCACCAGGATGATTCTAAAATATATAGAAATAGAAAGAATTTAGAAAAGCTGAAGCTACTTTGAAAAAAGAACAGAGCTGGAAAATTCACACTGCCAGTTTCAAGGCTTACCAAATAGCTACTATAATCAAGATGTACATATAAATGTAATAAAACACAAAAATCAGAATTCAGCTACACATATGCAGCCAACTAGTTCTTGAAAAAGGTGCCGGGTAATTTAACGAGGAAAGACTGTTGATTCCAAGAAATTATGCTGAAACAATTGGTCACCCACAACAAACAAACAGCCCTGAATTTCGGCTCTATCTCACGCAATACCTACTTCCCTCCCAAAATGATCATGAATTTGAGCATATTATGTAAAGCCCTAAAAACAGCAGAGAAAATATTTATGACCCTAGCTTACTAGACCAGGCATAAAAAGCACAAACAATTAAACATAAATTTAATAAATTATAGCTCATGAAAAATTTAAACTTTTGGACTTGAAAGGCCAGTAAGAAAGGGAAAAGAGAGCCATAGATTTACAGAAGCATTTGTAAGATGATAAAAAGATTTGCATGTAAGATATATAAAGAAACTTTACAAGCAAATAAAAAGAAATAAATCAACTCAATTTTTACAATGGTCAACATATTTGGGTCTTCCCCAAAGAAAAGTCTCAGATGCCAAGCATAGCCACAAAAGATATTCAAAAAAATACCATTCATTACCAAGGGGCTGCAAATCAAACCATCATGAACTAGCAGCACACACTTATTGAAACAGCAAACATAAGATAAGAATAAACACTGGGAAGGATGCAGAGTGATGGGAACTCTGGATAGCGCCAGTGGGACGCAACACGATTCAAATGCTCCAGAAAACAGTGAGTTTAAAAACCTGTTAAGTGATATGCCCTATGTCCCAGCAATTCTACTGCTACGTATTTATGCAAGAAAAATGCAGAAATAATGTGGAAAAGGGCCTCTGTGTGAATGTTTAGATCCTTTCTATTCCTGCTCACAGAAGCACAGGTGTGTAAGCAGCAGTGAACGAGCACCGGGCAGCACGGAGGCGTGAGCCACTCCTGCCCACAGCAGTGCGCAGGCATCTGCATGGCCACTGCGCTGATCAAAAGAAGCAAGCCCCAGGGGGTGCCCACTTAGGGTGCTGCTCGCGTGCATTTCCAGAGCAGGTGGTGTTAGTGTAGCTGGTACAACTCATCCCCCAAGGCCCCTGTGCTGGAGGCGTGGCTCCCACTGCGGCAGTGCTCTGGGTGGGGCATTTGGGAAGTGACTGCCACCGAGGGCTCCAGCTGCCTTGGTGAATTAATGGTGAGTTTGTAGCTCACTGGGCTTCCTAGGAGGTGAGAGCTAACTAGAGGAAGTCAATCGCTAGGCATGTGATTTTAATGGGTGCCTTTGGGCCCCCACAGGCTCTGACACACTCTGCCTCATGTCTGCCATGAGGACAGTGGCTTTGCTCTGCCACCTTCTTCCACTATGATGTTCTGGCTCCCCAGGGGCCCAGGAGCCTTGGAGCCCATTGACGATGGACTGAAACCTAGAGCCAAAATAAACCTTTCCTCTAAGTCGATATCTTCTGCTATTCTGTCACAGCTATGACCCAAACGCAGAAACAAATCTTTGATAACAGAACCCGCATTCAAAGCTGAGGTAGACAACTGCCAAGAGGCACAAGGAAACGTGGAGGTTATGGGAAATGTTCTCTCTTGAGGGCCATTTTGGCCTTTGTTAAAATCATGAGCTGCTCATGGACACCCTTTATCCTTTATCTGGCAAAGATTCTACCTCAGTGAAGTTGATTAACATAAGAAGGAAAGGAGCAGCCCTGGGCGAGGGGCTACTCAGCTCAGGCACTGTGTTAATTGCTTTAAAATACATCCTCACAGGCGCTATCAGCATTTTCTTTTTTAAAAAAATTATTTTATTTTATTTTTTTCTTGTTTCAGAACTTTTGTTTGTCTATTTATTTATTTCTATGGCCAGCTCAGCCTGCCCTGAGGGCAGGGCTGGCACAGCATGTGGTGCCGGGCATCAAACTGCGGTCCCTGAAGCTGCCCAAGCTTTCTGAAGCAGGCACTTTAGACTACTGAGCCATCCTGCCGGGCCCCAGCTATCAGCATTTTCTACAGCTGAGAAAACAGAGGCCCAGTGCTGGAGTGACTTGTCCCAAAGCACCCATCCGAGAGTGAAGGCGCTGGACTGCAGACCGCCCTCTCCAGACTCAGGATTTCCTGTTTGAGACTGTAAACTGTCATTCCTTGGGAAGGAGGAGACCCTGAATTTTGCTGCAAGTTTCTCTTTTTTTTTGGTACCCGGAGTCGAATTCAGGTGCTTGCGCTTGCCAGGCAGGCACCTGTGCTGCTGAGCTACCTCCTCGGCCCCGACCCTGAATTTTAGAGTCCCTGTAGTACCGGACGGTAGAGTCTTCTGACCCAGAGACAGTAGAAAGAAGGCCCAGCTGCATGCGGCACGTGAATCCGTCTTGCACCAGCCAAGCTTTACTGGCTAAATTGGGATTTCAGCATTGGCTGAGAGAGGGACCACGCTGCTCACAGAATAAAGAGAACAGGGGCCACAGAGAGAGCTCGGCAGTCTAAGTGCCTGCCTGGCAAGTGCAAGGACCCGGGTTTGATCCCCAGTACTGAATGCCGTGCAGGCCCTGACCCAGGCTCCCTGAGCCACTCACCAAGACCAGTTGTGGTAGTAAATACCTATAAGCCCAGCACTGGGGAGGCTGCAACAAGAGGATCACTACAACTCCAAACAAAAGAACATCGGGTTGTCATGGATTTGGTGGGCTAGAAGCTGGTCATTGCCATGGCTGGGACATGTCTTTTGGGGACCAAGACGTTCCTTCATGTGATCATCGAGTGCCCACAGGCAGCTCCTCCTAGAGGACGCTGAATTTTCACATAGCTGGCGTCACATACAAAATATCCCAGCCTGTGGTCTATGACCAAAGATAGGGCTGAAGGACTTCAGGGACTGAAGAAGAAAGGGGTGGGGGCAGAAAAGAGAGCAGAGGGAAAGGAAAAGAAGACTCAGATTGACGCCAGGGGGCAATAGGCCAGTTTAACGCTGTGTCACAGACTTGAACAAACCGTGGCTGTTTCTGAAGTGATCAACAAGTGCACACGCGGAGCTGAGCAAAATCCGGCTCAAGGGCTAAGGCAGCTGTGGGGGGCAGGCGGATGCAGCATGAAGACTGAAGCGCCAAGCCTTTTGTTCCACTTCAGTCACCCATCAGACATCTATCTGCAGCTTCAAGTGGAGACAGTGTCTCAGCGAAGAGGCTCTCAGGTCGCGGGAGGTAACCCAGGCAACCGTTACCACTACCTCCGCACCAGAGGTGCTGTCCGTAGCAAAACTAGCGAGAAGGTAATCGTGTAGGACTCAGCTGCGTGATCTTCAGGATTAGTGCGGGTGGGGAAAATAAAGGTCTTCAAATTGAGCCCCCGGCCAAAGCTGGAAGCCTTTGATAACATGTCAGACGCGTCTCCTCTTGGTCACCGTTAGGGACAGGGAGCTCACTGGCTCGTGCAGCAGCTTGCTCTATGATCAAATGGTAGATAAAATGGGGCGGTAGGGTGTCCGTGATATATTGTTAGGACCCCAGCGGGAGACGGCCTTTGAGGAGAAGGTAAGGAAGAGACTACTGGCAGATGCGTGGTAGGGGCGTGTGCTCTGGGGCCTGGGAATGCCTGAGCTGGTGCCACCAAGAGCCCTGGACAGACAACTCTGTGGTTCCTGCACAGCCGAGGACAGCCCGAGGGGTCTTCAGGGAAGAGTGCTGCGGTGGAGTCTGTGCTGTATCCAGGTTAATTTAGACAGTGTCAAGGAGGGCTGGCTGGGGAGCAGGAGTGGAGGCAGCGGAGGCAGCAGAGGCCAGTATGGGCAGCTGTAGCAGTGCAGATGAATGATGGAGGCGAGGCGGTTGAGATGGGTGAGACCTGGAGGCCTATGGGGGTCTTCCCAGCGGAGGGCATGGAGTGCGTGGACGCGCAGCCGCGCCTCGTGCCCTCCCACGTCCCATCCAGCGAACAGCTGGGAATTCCTTCCAGGGTAACTTCTCCCTGAGGGAGCCAGTTTTCCAGATCATTGCAGAGGTGGGTAAACCGAGGCAGAGACCCCAGCCAACTGGTCAGGATCTGGAAGACCGAGTCTCAGTTCACTCTATCTTGCCACTATGTTCAGGGCACGCCCACAAGGCAAAGGAAAAGCTCTTCTTCCTAGGCCCAGGGAAAGGCCTTGTCCCAAGCCGATCGCAGCTCCCGCTCTAGGCCTGAGGCACTGCAGGATGGGTGATCTTTGTGGGAGCACAGGCTGAAGGGGCCTGCTCCTGCAGTGGGATGAAGGGGAGCAGTGGAGGGTGAGCTAGAAGGCTGCTTTCAACATAGGGAGGCTGAGTCTGGCTCTGGCTCCTCCTCCTCCGCTCCTCCTCCTCCTCCTCCTCCTCCTCCTCGCTAGGTGACCCGGATGTCTCCCTCTGTGTCCCGGCCTCAGAACTCCCCCACCTATGGACATGGGGCAGCCCTGGCCCATCCTGAGGCCTGGCCTCCCGCAGTCCCTACCTGGGCCTCCTTTGCACCGTGGGCAGTGGGTGATTAGAAAGATGGATGGGAAGGGTCTTGAGGAGCCTGGATGCCAGACAAGTGTGAGAGGAAATTAGCAGTCAGCCTGCACTTAGCGCGTGATGCAGCAATCTCAGGATTTATTGTGGGCATCGTTTTTATTAATGACATTAATAACCGTGCCGACAACACCAGCCCCTCTCGTGCCGCGCTTCTGTTTTCATTCACAGCACGCTCCCTCTGTGACCCTCATGCCTTTGAGAGTGCAGCATTTTACATCCTGGTGCACAAATGGGTAAAACGGGGCAGACAGCTGCTGTGCCCAGTGAGCCAAGGTCAACAAACAAGTCAGGGGACATGGCTGGGCACTGCCAGGACTTCAGCCAGAGACCAGGCTGCAGCTTCTGTCCCTTCTCAGGGGAAGCCAGTCTTCACTGTGCACTCCCACAGCAGGGGGCTTAGGTGCACTGGGGCTGGGAGCGCCTGTCTGCCTGCTGGCTGTGTGGCTGTGGGTAGCCTGCCCCCCCTCAGTTTCAACCATGGGGTGCCTACACATCCCTATATGGTGTTAAGGGTGTTAAGGGACTTCAGTGAATGGAGCAGTTCAGGGTCTGGCACATTGCTGAAGTCAGAACTATGCAGGCGGTGGCGAGAACTGACTGATCGGTCACCTGTGACCTCCAACACCTACTCACCCAAGCTGCCCTTTGCACCTGTGGGCAGGAGAAGCAGGTATCTTGTGCTTGTGTGCCCGTGTGTGTCTGTACACCCTCTTGCCAAGATCAGAGGTAAAGTTTTTCCACCACACTAGAGTACTGGCTGACAGGTGAGAACCTCGAAGGCTGAGCCTGTCTTGTCCAGCCTCTGAAGCCCCCAGCCTGCAGGCTGAGCTGGTTCCCAGGAAGAGGAAAGAGGCTCAGCCCTTGCTGGGCATCTGGGCCAGATGCCCCCCTAGCTGCCCACTTGAGCATCGCAGAACCCAGCCCCTGGCTTCTACCTCTCAGGCCTCACTTTCTCCCGTCCCTTCTCAGCCCTGTGCACTGCTGGCCAGGGTCCCCATCCCTGCCTGCTGAGCAGAAGCTCTGCCTGGGCGGCCCCTCCCAGCTCCTTCTGGCCTCTGCTGTCTGCCTCCCCAGTGTGGGCGCTGTCCAGTGCGCTAGGCCTGGAGAGTCCTGAGGCTCCACCCTTTCTGCTTCCTCTCCCTCTCCTCTCATCTCACCACAAATGTCAGTGTTGCTGGGAGAATTCCCAACCTGCCCAGGTGAGTATTTCTTGATCCCTGTTTCGTGGCCCTTGGCCCTCTGACTTCTTTGGCATCTGCATGTCCAAGTCCCAGCTCAGCACAGCAGGGGATGCTGGGACTCCATCTGGGCTCCTGCTGCCCCATCTTCATATGTTCCAATGGTCGTCCTAGTCTAGGATGTCCACAGGGCTTACTCTCTCCCCTGGCTGCTGCAGCAGAAACCTTCTGGAGCTTTGGAGTAGTAGAGACTGACTTATCTAAGCCTTTGCTTGACATGTGAATCTGCAGAGGACCAGAGAGGAACATGACCTGCCAAAGCCACAAGACTGATTCACTGGGGAAAAAATATAGCCAGTTGTCCCTTAGACAAAGGACTTATATATAGAACATACAAAGAATTGAAAACATTCAAAGGCTCAATCCAAAAATGAGCTTCTGAGATGAATACACACTCCTCAGATGAAGAAATACAACTAGAAAATAAATGTAAGAGAAAATGTTCAATATCATTGGTCATTCAAGAGATGCAAATTAAAACAACACTGAGATTCCATCTCACCCCAGAAAGAATGGTTATCATAAAAAAAAAAAAAATCGACTGATAACAACTGCTGTCAGGGCTGTGGGGAAAGAAGGAACTCTTCTTGACTGTTCATACGAGCGTAGCCTGGTGCAACTACTACAGAAATCAATGTGGAGATTCCTAAAAAAAAAAAAAAAAAAAAAAAAAACTAGGATTATCCAATATTATAGCCCAGTGGCACAGTGCCTGCCTGGCAAGCACAACGTCATGAGTTTGATTCTCAGTGCCAAACAAACAAACAAACATATAACTAGGATTAGAGAGTGGGTCCCATTTGACTCAGCTAGTCCTCTTCTGGGTATCTTCCCAGAAGAAGTAAATACATCATACCACTGGGATATATGTGCATGCATGCTTAGAACAACACAATCTGTAATAACTCAATCTTGGAAGCAACCCAAATATCCATCAGTTGAGGAATGGATAAAAGTTACATGGTTGTTTATACAACGGAGTACTACTTAGCCATAAAGGATACATTGACACTTAATTTTTTAAATTATTTATTTATTTATTTATTTGGTATAAGGTCTCATTACGCAGCTCAGACTCATTGTGATCCTCCTGGCTCACCCTCCTCAGCACTGACATTACAAGTGTGTGCCACTATGTCCAGTTTCAGTAGCCAGCAGGGCAGTTCCGGGGCTGGCACATCATGTAATACCAAGGATCAAACCGAGGTCCTTGTGCTTGCCAGGCAGGTGCTTAGATTGCTGAGCTATCTCTCCAGACCAAACTGGAACTTTTAGAGAGAAATGGATGCAAATCAAGACCATATTCTTTCTTTTTTTTTTTTTCTTTTTGAGACAGGGTCTCGCTGTGCAGTTGAGGCTGGCCTTGAGCTCACTTTTGTAGCCCAGGCTGGTCTTGAACTCACACCGATCCTCCTGCCTCAGCTTCCTCCCGAGTGCTGGGATTACAGGCGTGTGCCACCATGCCTGGCAAGACCATATTCTTCAATGGAATAGATCAGGCCTGTCTGTGTCAACATCGTATTGTCTAACTAATTCGAGAAACTGAACAAGGAAATAAGACCCAAAATGTGCAATAGATATTGTGAGTCAGGAAGAAATTGTTTAAAAGGAAAGACGAATTGTGATGGCAGAAGGGAGAAAGAAAGGAAAGGAAAAAGAAAAGATGTCTTCATCCACAAGACAGTGAAGACAGTTATGCAGTTAGTTTCTCTGAGGTGTTTGCAAAGGAAGGGTTGTGCCAACATTGTTCAGACAACCTATCATGCCGATTTTGTACCCTGAATAACTGCTGTGAAGACAACACGCTGTGTTAACTATTATAACTCTCCTGCTAGCCTGTTTTGAAACTCTATTTTGCTGCTATTTTCTCCCTTTCAAACAAAAATAAAAATGGATAAACTAATCACCCAGTGACTGGGGACAATAACTCAATTTTTTGAAATTTTGCTTTAAAGAGAAAAAAACTAAAACAAAATAATAAAAAATGAAGACAAAAACAAAACAATGGAAATGATTCAAAATTTCAAAACAAGATCATAAGAAATTAACAGTGCTGTGGCATTACATAAGTTATTTCCAAGTACTTGCTATGATTACCAGATACAGGCATGCAAGGTTGATTAAACAATTGCTTTGCCTTTCAATAAACCAATAGAAATCAGTGTTCTGAACTTTTTGAAAAACTTTTCTAAGCATCTTTGAGGAGAAGAGAAAGAAAATGAACAACCTCACAAAATGTGGTAACGGTATCAAAGTCCCTTCCACATAAGAATGCATCCTTCCAACCCCCAGGAGGCAATCTGAAATAGGAGCAAAGATTTATATCGAAGAGTGCTCAGCATAGCCTTTTTATGAGAGATGGAATCTGGAAATGGCTTAAAGGTCTGACACAGAGATTGGCTGAATAAATTATGGGGCATCCCTGTGATGGAATACCATACAGCCATTAAAAATGATGGCCCCAGTAAAAGAATATTTAATGACGTGGGGAAATGGTCACAAGATATTAAAGGGGGAAAGTTGGTTTATAAAACACATGTTCTGTATGCTTCTGACTTTGCCAAAACAATGACTAAAAAAAAGAAAGTCCAAGGCCTCTAAGATTATTTATGCTATAGTTTCCCTGCCTCTAAGACATCAGCATGATTAATTCCTATCTCCCTGTGGCAGAGCAGAGGGGATGGGAATTTAGTGTCTGGAAGATTGATTCTGAGTCCAGACCAGGACATTTTTACCTAGGTGACCTTGGAACTCTGAGCCTGAGTCCCCTTTTTCTGTAAGATGGGATGAGGGTCCTCCAGGGAATAATGCCGGCAGATGTCGGATGCGAGCAAAGATGGAGTGTGTGTGAATGTGTACATGTGTTTGCATGTGTACAGGTGTGTAGGTGCATGTGCAATGCATGTTTGTGTACATAAACTACTTGTGTATGTGTACATGTGTATTTGTGTGTATATATATGTGTGTGTACATGTGTATACATGTGTGTTTGCATGCACACACGTGGCCTTGGCAAGGCAGCAGAGCTATGCAGGCAGTGAGAACGATTAGTGTTTACTTCCTAACTAAAGCAAGGACTCCATGAGGGTCACATGTGTGTGACATTCCTCTGTGTGACACTCTGCATGCTCAGGTCCCTCCCACTCCTCTATTGCCTCCATCTAGCCAGGGCTGGCTCCTGTCACCTGCAGGGGGAAAGAACTCACTGTGGGTGGTGTTCTGTATGGGCAGGGGCTAACACACCCACCACCCTACCTCCCTGCCCCTGCAGGACCACAGAGTGGCCACTGGCCATGCAGACAGCCACCAGGAGACCACAGGATGCCTCCCTTCCAGGTCAGAGCAGCTTCCTGGGTCCCTCACCGGGCTGCACTCTAGGAGTGAGGGAAACCAGACTCGCCAAGGCAGGTGGCCCAGTGAGCCGTGCAGTCACTGAAGCAGAGCAGGACCTGAGGCCGGGCCCTGCCCCAGCCCCTCAGAGACCAGAGAGACCTGTAGGCTGCCGAGTCGGCAACCTGGGCTTCGAGGGTGCCCAGCGCCTTCCCGCTTTCCCCTAGTTCTCCTCTCTTTCTGTAACAGCTCCCATGTTTTGACTCTGGGCCAGAGAGAAGCTGCACAGTTTCTTCTCTTCCCTTTGTTGGTTGTAAGACAGACAGACTTGCCTTTGCACTGCATGAGGCAAATCCAATAAAGAGGTCCGGGGTGGCAAAGAGATGCGTAGAAGATGCCGTCGGGCCCTCCAAGGGCCCCTGTCTGAGGGGTGCCTGCTCCCCTGCTGCTGTCCCTGGCTCTGTGCTCACAACTCTGGGGACTTACCTGGGGAACCACGGCTGCTGCTGCTGGTGCACTGGGGCACCAGAGAAGGCAAAGCTCCTCCTGGCCCCCACATTGGGTCTCCTGACTGTGATGTATAGACAGCAGGGCTCGGGCGCTCAGCATGGTGGGGCTTGGGAACTTGGCGGTGCCCGAGGCAGGACGGCTTTGCTGCTCTGTGATTGCCCCTCCAGCTTCTTGCGGTCTCGCTCCGCTTCCTGCTACAGGCCCTTCCTGCGCAAGCGCTTCCTGGTAAATCTCCTGCCCCAAATCCTTGCCTTGGACTCTGTTCCCAGGGGCTGTGGCACGAGGCAGGTGGGGAACCCTGACATGGCTTTTCTAATTATAACACTAACACTACTCATGGAAGGTCTGAGCTCAGCTGGAACAGCTTCCAAACATGTTATTTTTGGAGATGGAAGGTGAATATACCAGCAAGTCTGCTACGGACTGGATTCAAACAAGACCCAGAAACACTCTAGGGCTAGGCCAACATGGCAGCCATTCCTTGCAGAGGTGCGCAGGGCTGGAGACAGGTCTGAAGGTGTGTGCATTGTACCGCAAGGAAACACTGATGGCCTTTGGCACAGGGTGTTGAGATGACCTCTGCTGGATCCAGCACAGGCACAGAGAGAGTAGGCTGGCATGGCATGGTCACTCATTCCAAGGTCTCCAGCCAGAGGGGCAGAGGGCGGGACGGCCACCACCTGGAGGGAGTCTATAGGAGGACCCCTCGGTGACCACGATAGAGGAGCCCAGGCAAGTAACATGTGCCCTTATGTCTCTATGTCCTAAGGGGTGAGGGGGACACTCTGGCACAAGGCTGTGGGGGACTTGCTGGTTGCTGATAGTCCCATGCAGGCTTGGTCTCTTATGGATCCTTCACGTCCCCCTTACAGCTTTCTAGGAGAGTCTGTCTCTTGTTCAAGTTAACTAGAGTTGGATTCTGTTGCTTACAGCCACAAGCTCTAGGAGACACAACGCTGCTACAGGACAGGAAGTGGAGGCTCCAGTGGCTTCTGACCTGCCCAAGGTCAGGCCACACAGGGGCAGGCGGCCTGCATGCATCTAGTGGGGGCGCACGGTGGGCGGATCTGCTACCCCAGAGCAGGAAGCTCTTGGCCCTCGCAGGCCATCAGGAAGCGTAGAGTGGCTGGCTTGGCCCGGGTCTGGCTGGCAGGGGTCGCCGGGCTCTCTGGTCATTCTCAGGAAGAGCACCTGGGCTCCGCCCTGTGTTGCCTCTGAGTAGTCTGGCTGATGCAGGGCTGCCCGTTGATGTCTGGTTGCTGTAGTCTGCCTGCAGCAGGGAGAGAAGAGCCCTGAGAAGTGAAATGTGACCTCCTCTGCGCATGGGGTGGGACAGAGCAGGGCTTGGGTGGAGAAGGTGGCCAGGATGGTGAAACTGCAGAAACAGAGAAGCTGGAGTGGTCTTCTGTGGGACAAGCCCGGGCCAGGAAGGGACCTCTGTGCACCCAGTCTAGTCTTTTCAGGGTGGACCGGATGCTCAGAGGGCAGCATGACCAGCTGTGAGCTCCTCCCACAGCCTCCAGCCTTGCTACTGCCACCCGTCGCCACGGCCATCAATCACTTGGTAAAGTCCCTTGTTTTCTTGCATAAGCAATGGGTGCTGTGCTGGGAATCACCTAAGTTATAATCTAATTACACAATAATTACATTGGGATGGCTTTGTAACTACAGTATTAATTAACTTTGATAGCCCCCATATATTATACAGCGGATGAGGTGGAGGAGGGTGGGTGGAGTCCGGGGGGGTGGGAAAGTGGGGCTGAGAAGCCATTAGTGGTCTTAGAGTCAGGAGGCCCAGGGGAATGATGGGAGGTGTGGATCCCTAGCCTACCCACTGACCCCCCAAGACATGATCTCCAGAGGGGTATGATTTTCAGTCATTTGCACCAAGCTTTTCCACCTCTACATTGGGGTCAGTAAACTGCCAAATTATCTACTCCTCCCTTAAGGCTTTCCGACTTGGCAAAGGGGAGTCCGCCAGCTCGGGGGGCTGCTGGGCACACAAGCTGGAAGTGAGCGGCCGGCTCTATCCCAACACGCACAGGGAGAGAATGCATGCCTCCAAGCTGAGCCACACACATGGTTCCCTACATCCTAGTGGCCCATTAAAGGGGGGGGGCAGGTGAAATTAATTTCAGTAATATATTTTATTTAATTTTATCTATCCAAAGCATTAGTTCAAAATGCGATCATTGTTTTAAGCATATTAGAGATAGTTCATGCCTTTTAGATGAAATGCTTGGAGTCAGGTGCATATTCCACGGTTGCTGAGCATGTCACAGCCAGGGGCCAGCAGCTACCTGTGGCTGCCCTAGGCCTTGTAGATGGGTGAGAGCGGACACAGCCGCTGCTGTCCTTGTGCTGGGCCCTATGCTTCTGGAGTTTGGCCCTGTGCTGGCCCCTTGGGGTGTGGTGATGCTGAAGGTGGGGTGTAGTAGGGAGCTTGCTGTGTCCTTCCTGGGTGCTTCAGAGACATTGGAACAAAGTGAGGCCTTGGGGGTCACCCTTGGGGCTCGGTCTGACCAGTCCCGACCTCCTCTTTCTCCTCCACCTTCTCCCCTCTCCACAGAGTGCGCTGCCCCGGCTGCTCCTCCTGCCCGGAATGCTTTCCCTGTCTCCTCCTGAGTGCGGCTCCATTTCTCTTCATGCGACCTCTGAGGGGGCCTCCCTGGCTTCACGTTTATCACTCCTTTTCTGCTCCCACCTCAACCACTCTCTCTTTTTTAGGTGCTTTGCAGTTCTTAACAGTTCCTGAAGAAATCTTGTTCTGTTCTACAAAATAAAACAAAATAAGACTCACCATGAGCACGGTGGTGCATGTCTATAATCCAGAGCCCTGGGAGGCTGAAGCAGGCAAATTGAGAATTTAAACCCAGTCTGGGCAATTTAGTGACTTAACAAGACTTTGCCTCAGCATAAATAATTTTAAAAGGCTCAGAGGACCTTTGCTCGGGGCAAAGACCTTGAGTTCAATCCCGAGTACCACAAAACAAAAACTAACTTTTCATCACTAGGTTCCAACCCCATGAGAGCCTATTTCTGGTCCTTGTCATTTAGAGGGGTCCCCTGTCCCCAGGACAGTATCCGGTGCTCAAGAAGTGTCAGTCAACTGTTTGTGGCCCTACTATGAGGGCTTTTGCGGGGCTCTGTGTGCAGACTAGGCAGAGGGGAGCCTGCGCTGAGCCGAGAAGAGGACAGCGGGTCTGTCCCCTTCCTGCTTTGAACGCTGTGCCTCTGTTTTTGCCACCTGAGTTCCCTCACACTTCAGGTTCCATACCGGCTGATGCCTGGTAGCTGGATTCTAATCCTGGCTGTCATCATCTCCTGTTGTGGGCTTGGTACTGGGGTTACACATGCTGGGGGGGGGGCCCAGGAGGGGCAGCAGGTAGAGTGGGGAGGGAACACAGACAGGGTTTGGGGCTAAGGTTCCGAGCACTGCTGTGAGTGGGGCAGGGAGCTGAGTGTGGCGGGGAGTGGGGACAGCCAAGCGCATGGAGCCACCCCTTCCCACTGCTCCTGCCTCTGCGTGCACAACCTCTGCCTCTCCTCAGCTCCCCTTGGGGCTAAGGTGGCACCCCTGCCATGTCCCCTAGGGACCCCTTGACTAAGGGCATCAGTGAGCCAGAGGTTTCTATGAGGATGGAAGAGGGGTGACTGCAGTGAGAGGCCAAGGGGCCCGGTGAGGGCTGGAATGTGGAGCAGCCCCTGTGGGTGGGGCCTACACAATCACCCTGGAGAAGCCAGCGAGCACCTCCTGCTAACCTGCAGGTGCCTTGGTGACCGGGCAGCTGGCTCCTCTCACGTCCCCAGCAGAGATGCATGTGTGTGGTCCGTGGGACTGCGGTCGGAGCAGTGCAAAACAGGGCCATCAAGAATGGGAACACCTGAGGTGTCCCTGCCGGGGAGAACAGGAAGCAAATTCTGGACAATACTTATCCGGGGGAATGGAAGCGGTCGCACTGTGTGCCGAGGGAGAGAAGCCAGACCTGGACGCACGCATCTATCTGTACAATCCCTTTCACATGGGGTTTCAAACATGCTAGGTGGACGTGGCCGCTTTGTGGGTGCAGTGGCCCTGTCCCATGTGTAAGGCCACCTGCGTGTCCCCCTCCATGAGGTTGCCTCGAGCTGCGGCCTGCAGCGTGCTCCCTCTCTCCATACGCTGTGCCGCAATAGCAAAGCGAGGACGGATCCAGCAGCTGGGTCTTCTCCCGCTGGTGCGTCCCCCGATGGTCTGTCCTCAGCTCCACTGTCCCCACGAGTATCGCTCGCCTGAGTGTGCTCTTCCTGCGCCTGCTCAGCCTTCCACCATCCACCAGTACTGGCATCCTCTGGCCAGTGGCACAATTCCTGCGACCAGCACCTGACTCTGGGTTCCGTGGCCACACTTTGTGACACTAACCTATTGCTTGGAGCCTCACTCTGGCCCCAAGAGGCAATCCAATGTATATATTGGGCCACATAAACACAGTGCTGTCCCCAAGAGGACTTCGCAGGATAGTGGTTGAGAGTAAGCTCTGTGGTCTACAGGAAGGCAGATGGAGACCAGGGCGAGGGCATGGCACAGAGTGAGCGGCCGGTATGAGACCAGAGTGGGGGGGGTCTCCACCCCAGCCCCCTGCTGCTCCCTCTTCTCAGACCTGGGTCAAGGGCGTGGCCGCAGGCTGTGGCAGCTGCTATTTGCTTCCCAGGGCTTGGCACGCTGGGCAGAATCCCACAGCCTGCCTCATTTGTTTAGGGAGCTGAGCCTGTAGATGCATACTATAAACTTCAGGCAATGTGGACACTTGACCACACCGGAAAGCTAGCAGAAGGGCACCCAGCCAGACACCAGTACCCCAGATGCCAGCCTCCCTTCAGTCTCCAAGCCCCAGGAAGCTTCCAGCCTGCAGTAGCAGGTTTTTTTTTTTTTTTTTTTATATATATATATATATCAAAGAGCAATCCTCTCCCTCGTGAAGCCTCACTAAATCCAGGACTGAAAAGAAATCAGGAGGAGAGGGGGTGAATTTAGCATGCATGTCAGCCCTGGGGTTAAAAAACAGCACCTCCTTCTCAACTTCTCATTATAGGTTGCTAAGTTTTTTGTGGGCCCCTAGTGGTGCTTCGCTGGGGAAGCCTGCTTTGTGATGTTTGCACTTTTCTGTCCTGGCATGAACACTCCCAGTGTGGCACGTTTCCAGCCATCAGCTTGATGGCAACTGGCTTTTGAGGTGGCTGGACCGTGAACAGCTGGCTTTCCTGCACAGCTGTCCTTAGGCAGCAAGTCCAGCAGGCAGGGTTAGGATTTTGTCTGCAAAGCCACTGTAAAATGCACAGCTGCTAGGAGATGATACTCCCGTAGGTGTGGAGCGGTGCTGTGGTCCACGTCACTTCTCATAGGACACTTGGGCTAATTTGGCCAGAAGTGTGAAGAGATTTCAGATAAGGCTGAACTGAGGGCAGAGAATATTCTTGTTCAGAAAAAATGCAGCAGAATTGGAGGCCAAAGGCTCCTTAGCGATTACCATATCAAAAGCCTCTTTTTAAGATATTCAATTAAGACAGCTGTTTTAAAAACGTGCATTTCTGACCATAACAGCTTACATCACATAATGTGTTACCATGGTCAATTCCCATAAATTATAACACTGGATTCCTAGGACATGTTGGGGCTTGGCCAGAACCAGCTTATGGATGATGTGGGGACCGTGTACTTCATTAGCCAAAGGAGGGCAGTTTTGAGGCTCAGGGGGTGGTGCTTGTTTTACCAGGGCAGCAGGGCAAACTGGTCCTCCACAGTTGCTCCACTAACTTGCTTGGGGTCAGAGCTGCAGCTAGGGCCGGTGCTTCTTTGGGCTTCATGGGGGAGCCACGTTCTCCAGTGATGGGTGTTCCTCTACCTTGGAAGATTCCCCTGAGCTCCCTCACAAGGGCGATGGACATTGCCCTGAGGTCCCCAACGTTTTGGAGCCACTGTGGAAAGAGTGAAGGATCAATGGCTTCATAGTAAAGATAGCAGTCTGGTTGGGAGGATGTGGCAGGCAGCTTCTCCCAGCTCACCATTTGCTGTCTGTGTAGGAGGCTTCCTCTGTAGACACTGGGGCCCAAACAGCCGGGCCTGACATGATATAGCACCAACTGTGGCCGGAGGGGAAAGGGAGAGGCTACCATTCTCTGTCTCTGTCTCTGTCTCTGTCTCTGTCTCTGCCTCTCTCTCTCTCTCTGTCTTCTCTCTGTCTGTCTCTTTGTCTCCGTCTCTCTCTTCCTATGCCTCTATCTCTCTCTGTCTCTTGCTCTGTCTGTCCATCTCTGTCTCTGCTTTTCTCTCTCTCTCTCTCTCTCTCTCTCTCTCTCTCTCTCTCTCTCTTTTTCTTAGAACCAGGGATTGAACTCAGGCACTTGCACTTGCCGGGTAAGAGCTTATTCTATTGAGCTACCCCCCCCTTCCCCCAGATGAGACAAGGCAGCCCGGCCGGCCGCTCTATTTGCAATCCAGGAAGCAGCCTCTCCCAAGCTGTCATTTGCCTCCTGCTTTGCGCTGGGTGGGGAAGGGCAGAACATCCTTCCTGTGACCAGGAGCAGACCACACCTGTCCGGCCACTTTGTGTGCATTCATTTGGGTATACAGTCCTCATCATAGAGGTGACATCCACCAGGTGCCCCAATGCCTTCCTGGAAGAATAAACCTCCTTCTTTACAATCTTGGTGTCTTGATCAAAGCTTGCTTGTGAGAGGAGCCCCTCGTAGGAAGTTCTCCAAGGTTCCTGTGCAGAACACATGCACAGCAAATCTGGAGCGGATTAACAGGTAGCAGAGCAAGCCAAAGGCCTGGCCTGGCACACACCTGGAAGATTCCACCTTTCATTAGAGTTCATTTATCAAGCACTTACTATATGTAAAACATGGCCTTAAGGTGTCACCACAATCCTAGGTAGCATTCTTTCTCCCCATTTCTCAGACAGGGAAACCAAGGTTTAAGAGTATTAAGTACTTTCGTCCATCTCATAGCTTGGGGGAAAACACAGTATAAATATGCAGGATGCAAAATTAGACAGCTTGCATTTATAGTCCAGTGCCACCATCAGAGGCAGTTAATCTCTGGGCAACTGATAATTCCTTTCCCATTCCCAGGAGGACAAGTTTGTCCCTTCCAGGGCCTTGTGAGGATCAGAGGATAATGGATGCAGCGCTTTCTGTAGCTCGAAGGGTGGCGTACAAACGGCAGGCACGGACAGTGCTGTCTCCAAGGCTTGCACTCACAGCCCCTCTGGTCCGCAGAAGACACGGTTCTTCCAAAACACCAATCCTCCAGATCAAAACTGGCATTTCCTAATCCCCTCCAAGAACAGAGGCAATTTGATGTCCACAAAAGACTTCTTAGGAGAATTCGATGATCTGATTAAAACGAAAGTTGCAGGTGCCTCTCTCAGAAAATACTGGCCAGGCCCCTGTCTTTAGTAAGGGGGGCCCAGGGGCAATCCCTTGACTCTACTATTCTTAAATTGATAAATAATGGATAGATTTTAAAATGTAGACTAGAAAAGAAAAATCAAGTAGACTGTAGACTGGCAAAAAAATAAAATAAAATAAAGAAGCTGAAAATGCCCTATAATAACCCAGAGAGAATTACTACAAGCTTGGGATGAAGGTTCCCAGCAGTGGTGGTGCTAGGTACAGCCAGATATCCAGAAATTCCTGGATCACAGATCCTACCCACAGCCTCATCCAGAGTTCTTCCAGGGCAGGTCGGACCTATGGTTAACACATTGATAGCCATCTAATCTCTATTTTAATTATGTTCACACAAATATATATTTCTGTGTCATTTCCTTTTAAATGTATAATTAATATTTTTACAAGTTAAGATGCACACATAGTAAAGAATTGAAGTGGTATAAATAGAACAGAGTGGAAATGAATTCTCCCCTCCCCTGTCTGTCCCTCAGTTTCCCTTCTCCTCCAGAGCCCCTGCCATCTCTGCTAATTGCTCAGGTCTTCCTAAAGATGCCCTGAAATGGTGAACATGTCTAGATCTGGCCCTGGGTGGGATTCCAGCATGTAGGTACCAGGTTCTGATGGGTGCTGCATTGTTGAGCCACCAGGCATTTATCAACAACACTCGGTGCACTTTGATTGGTTTTTTTTTTTTCTGGTACTGAGAATAGAACCCAAGGCTCCACACACACCAGGCAAGTGCTGTACCCCTGACACACCCAGCCCTTCTATGGGCTCCCAGAGGCACACCCTTAAGGCATTCTGTGGCCAAGCATGTGGGCTGAGCACACACAGTCACATCCCACCATTCAGTGGCTGTCTTCCCACAGGGCACATTATGATGGTCTTCTCCTCACCCTCTGCATGATGCCGGCTTTAGCGAATATTTGCCAATTGACTATGCTGTGACATTTATCGTTGTTTGGATTTGCATGTCTTGGATTATCAGTAAAGCTGATGATCTATTAAATTTCCCTTCTACGTGATTAGCTCCTTGAACCCGTGAGTTCCTAGCCTGCCCCTTCCTAAGGGTTTGAAGCATTCTTCCTTTTATATGAAGACTGTTAACCCTTTGTCTCTCACACAGGGCACAAATGTTTCATCCTATTTGTCAGTGACTTTGTGACGGTGTTACAGTCTACTGGGAAGAACATTACTAAGAGTTACGCCAAAATCTGGTATCAGGTGATGCTTTCTCCTTCTCTGAGAATTAAACAGGGACATTGGGATTGGAGGAAGACCCGGTGCTGCTGGTCTGAGGAAGGAGCCCAGCTAGAGGACGGCCCAGACTACAAAGGCAGTGACTCCTCTGGACTCCCGGCTGGCCCCTGCCCAGCCCTACCTTTCCTCCACCGTGTCCCACACCCAGCTTGGTGACTGGCCTCACGGTCACGAGCGCTCCGTACTGAGCCCAGCAACCAGACCATGATACGTGGTGGTAGCTGTTGCAAATTTATCCATTCAAGTTCAGTTTTTCTTGAGCATCAGATATGCACCAGGCACTGTTCCAGGCCCTTCAGACCTGGCGTGAGCAAGACAGGAATCCCACCCAGGGAGGGGAGAATTCATTTCCACTCTGTTCTATTTATACCACTTCAATTCTTTACTATGTGTGCATCTTAACTTGTCCTCTGGTGGGGCTGATACTTACTGAAGCCAAGAAGGAGGAGAACTGTCACTGTCATCTGTGGCTGAAGAGAACTGGGCAAGGGTTTAGAGATCCACGCATAGCAGCGGCCACACAGGGAAGTCAGGGAAGTGAGGCCCAGGGAGGAAGCGACTTGTCAGAGTCCCAGAGCCAGTCATTAGCAAGGGCTGGACTAGAACTGGACTGAATGGAGGCATCCTCCTGGCATCCGCTAATACAGGGGGAGGAGTGTGTGTTTTGGATTTAACCACCTATCACCACATGCCTGGCAGGGCACAGCCAGATGCCAGGGATGGGGAGACAGTCCTGTTCTTGAGGGACCGAGGGACACACAGGCCTTGGCTCCTCTGAACTTGGAGCTGTCTCCCTGTTTACTGTCTGACTTCTGGGAGAGGAGGGGAGCGAGGCAGGACTGCAGTGTGGGCAGTGAACCGTGAAGGCTCAGCGTCTCCAAGGCCGGTCTCTGGGGACCAGCCCCTGCCCCAGCTCGCCCGGATCCTGTCAGCTCCTCAGCCAGGCTGGATGTACACGCTGGATCTGGCCCGCCTCCATCCTTTCTATGCATGGCTGGGCTCTGCTTTAGGACCCCAGGAAGCCCCGTCTCAAGGCCCTGGCCCTCCCTCTTTGGGACATTCAGATACCTAGCCTACTTGGCCCAAGCAAGGGAGGCATCCTCTGGTGTTCTGGAGAACAGACTGCTCTAGGAAGTTTCAGCCAGTACCTCAGTAAGCAGTTAATGAAAATAACGACAACAGTGTTTAGTGAGGAGTCTTTGGCATCTAGGAGGGAAATGTCCCTTCTTCTGTGATCTTGGGAGCCGTGGAAGCTGGAAAATTGGTCAAATGTGTGAAAGTGGGACTAGGCCTCAGTGCCTAGAGCAGTCAGGCTACCTCAGTCCTAAGAGAGGCACCCTGACTGGTTAAGGTGAGCTACTAAGCATGAGGCAGCCTTGCGTCAGGTGTAAATAAACGTCCGTATTGTTGCCCAGGGGGCCACGTCACCCAGCAGGCAGGCGAGTCGCTGCCTAAGCCGACTCTTGCGTTCTTGTCTCTCTTTCTCTCATTCCTGCCGCCCTTTCTTCCCAGGTACGAGAGACCAGCGGATTCATACACTGTGAAGATTGCAGTCTTCACTGATATTGGTGGGGGTGGGGAGCATAGGGTGGGCAGAGGAAACCCAGGCCCCACGACTGACATCATCCTGGACCTAGGGAGTGGGCCCTGCCGCCCCTCACGACTGACATCATCCTGGACCTAGGGAGTGGGCCCTGCCGCCCCTCTTCTCTGCCACGGAGCCCAGGGTTCCCTGTCTCCTATCTCCATTCTGGTACAACAGTAACAACACGTTTTGGGTGTCTACTATGTACCAGGCACTGCTCACACCTGGGCTCTCCGGCTGGCAGCAACCCTGAAATAACCCTGCTCATTCCCATCTTGCAGTGGAGAGAGCAGAGCCCCGGCAGGTGCAGCAGTTTCCTCCAGGCCCCTCCAGCTGAGCAGCGGTGCCCAAGCCGCTCTACCTGAGATGAACACCACATGAAGCCTAGGCAGCTGGATGGGTGGCCGGTTCCCAAAATCACGGGAGCATGGGCTTCTCGTGGGGTCCTGTGGGAGCGTGCTCTCCCCCATTTCCTGAGGGGCCCAAGAGGGAGGGCTGTTGTGGGGAGACTTGTCTACCTGAAACCCCTAGGACCAAATCAGGCCGCCTGCTTTCTGGGCTAAGGATGCAGGCTGTGGGTTCTCTGGGTACTGATGGGGTCCCCCGCGTGCTCCCTGCTGTCACTGTCTGCTAGGAACTCCCCTGAGGCCCAGGAGGAGTTCATGAATCTGAGGCCCAGGGAATGGTGGAGCTGCCTTCTTGTTGGTCTTGCTTTGCGCAGGGAACTCGAGGACCACAGCCGGTGTGCACCAGCAGGGCAGAGGCTTTCTGCATGCCTCCTCCTCACACCTGGCATGTGCAGGCCGTACAAGGGTCTCCTGGTGCAGCAGGGCCATTTTTCAAAGCAGATGAGGCCCGCACCTCATGGGCTTTGTTGCCATAGCCAAACCTCCCCCAGTGCTGGGCTCCAACCCTCCCATGGGAAGGAAAGATGTGGCAGAGAACACCAAGGGGTCTAGTACAGTGTCTGCTTCCTGGAGCAGAGGCAGAACTCAACTTGATTGTTTTCAATATATGACTTCAGAGGCAGGGGACAGAAACACTCAGATCATGCCTTCTGCCTCTGGTTTTCCCAAGTTCATGTCTTAACTCAACCAGCATTGACTCAAAAGTCCAAACCCAGCATCTTACCTGACCTACCTAACTCAGATGTGGACGAGAGACAAAGCCCATCCTCCTGAGGCGATTTCCCTCCAGCTCTGAACCTGTGACCCCAAACATGGTAAGTGCTTCTGACTGAAGCACAGTGGTTGGGTGGGTATAGGACAGGCATTCCCACTCTGAGGGGAGAGATAGGAAGGGAGGAGTGATGCTGTCATGTCCACTAGAGGCTCTTGGGTAATCCTCTTTGCTAAATGCTCCACCTCTGGATGCACTGGAGGGTAGTTAGGCCCCGAGGCTTCAGCCACCCTGCCAGCCCCTGTGACATTGCTGGGCATGACCCACACTGAGGGCTTCCTGGGCTGGAATCACATGGCTGTGGCTGTCCCAGGCTGAGGCTACAGGATGATGGCTTGGTTCTCAGGAGTTGTGGCCTTGCTGGGCACTGCACTGTGGGGACTCTGACCCCTGCACTGACATTCTGCTCTGCTTGATCCCCAGTGCTCTCTGGGCATCGCTCTTAGCCCACGTTCTGTTGTTATAGCTAAATGACTCATGTGGGTGATCTATAAAAAACAAATGTAGTCCTCAAGGCTCTATAGGCTGGGAGGCCAAAGCTAAGTGGATGCAGGAGGTAGGTGTGGGCCCTCCTGCTATGGTGACTCTGTGCAGTGTCCTGAGGCAGCACAGGGTGCCGGGGTGAGGGCATGTATGCAGGATGGCACCAACTGGCTTGTATAACAGATCTACTTTCCAGATCTGGCAGCTCAGGGTTGCACCTTGTGAAATGTCTTTAATGGCAAAGGCCATAGGTCAGAGAAAGTGGCACAAGGTCAAGGGCAAGACTGCATGGCCCCAGACAGATGGGCCCCATGGGGCCTTCAGCTGCTGACCAGACAGCGTCCCTGGAAGGTCTCTGCAGGTGTGAGTCACTAGGGCGCTTTCCATCCCTCTCACTCGGGCTCTGCTCTGATCCCAGCCCTTTCCTGTGGGCCTGGCTGCCTCTCTGGTGTCCCTTGCTCCTGCCTTTGCCTGGGGGCAGCCCCAGGAGCACAGCTGTCCTCCGGAAGTACTGCTGCCATTCACTCCAATGCAGCTGGCTTCAGAGGTAGTGGTTCCCTGCTCTGGGTCCCTGCTGCCCCACTTGGGGACAGGCAGCAAATCCTCACAGGACAGGCCCAGTCATGCCTTGATCGCCCTGCCAATGCTTTCCATGTGGCCGTAGGCTGGCACTGTTTCTTTTATACCCACAGAGAGAAAAACCTGTCCTGCTTCTAAGGTCTTTGTATATGAAAGCCAGAGCAGGCCCGGTAGGGCTGTCTCCTCATCACAGGCCTGGAGGTAGCAGTCCTGAGCCCCCAGCCAGAGGACCATGGGAGGGTTCCCTTGTCTCTGTCTGGCAGCCCCGGATGTAACCAGCTAGACCACACTGCCCCAACCAGGTCTTGCTGCTTCTCCAGCTATCCCCACTGCACCTGGAAGGTCACAGGGCAGGGTAGGAAGAGAGCTGACATCTCACTGCACTCTGTCTCCTAAAGGAGAGCTTGGAGCCAGCAGGGCACAGGCCTCTTCTTCTTCGAGCCATGATCCCAGAGTGCTCTGCTGCCCATTCCTCATGCAGCCACTAGCCCAGGCCACCTCCCACAGACCCGTCCTCAGCAGACTCTCCTTGGTGCCAGTGAGCACTGGAAGGCTGGTGCCCACGACTGGGGCTGTTGGCAACCCCCCAGTTCTACCTTTGCTTGTACTCTGTACCACTCCAGAACCAGTACCTTATTAACTATTAATACCTGTAGGCTCTGGAATGACAGGTAGGGGGCTGAAACTGATGCTCCATCAGTTTTTCTTTATTTGTTTTTTAAGACAGGGTCTTGTTATGTAATTTAGTTAGCTTTGAGCTTACTACTGTGTGTGGCTCAGGCTGACCTCAAACCCACAGGGATCTTCCTGCCTCAGCCTCCTGAGTGCTGGGATGACAGGCACGTGCCACATTGCTCAGCCATAAAGTACTCTCTCTCTCTCTCTCTCTGGGGACGCTAAGGTCCCAAGAGGGCAGGTCATGTGGCAGCGGAGGTCACAGTCCCAGTCCCTGCCTGCTGTCCAGTGCACTACTCACTGCAGCCAGAGAAAGGCTCTGAAATCCATGACTGGACTCAGAGAACAGTGCTCTTCTATTAGCACAGGGGGCCCTGAATGACTTTCAGGGTTTGAACCCAGAAGATGAGGAATGGGGCCAGGAAGGAGGCCTTAGGTTTGTGGGAGGCAAGGCCAGCTACTCTCCAGGTGACAAGCCTCAGGAGGGTGCCCAGTGAGCCTAACCCAGGACAGCGCCAGGGCAGACAAGGCCAGAGTCCTCTCCACAGCTCAGGCTACCTCCAGGAGCCCCTGCCTGTGGCCTGCATGGACTTGGTAGCTGCCACCTGGATCCTCACAGCCAGCCTGGGCATTTCTGACTGCCCCTTTCATAGCAGGGGCCCCCACTCTTCCTTTGGCACGTGGAAGGCTGGGGTGCAGCAAAAGAGCTCAATTGCAGTCAGTGAATATTTGCTCTTCATTTATGCTGCACAGAAACTGCAGTGGGTGCTGGGGTTGTCTTCCAAAGGCCCAGAGGGGACACACTGGCTCCTGGAGCAGGAATGGCAAAGGAAGGTCCCAAGTGCCAGTGAGCTGGGACCCCATGAGCCATAGGAGATGGGACAGAGGAATCATACCTAATCTGTGAGCTCAGGAGTGTCCTAGGAATAGCACATGTACCCAGAGTCCGTGGATGGCAGCCACGCAGGGAGAGACGGCCGAGGTCCTCACACCTGGCCAAGCTGCTGCACCCCTCAGTGCATCTGTGAAGCTAAGAACCGGACGTGGCTGAAGGCGGCGCAGATGTACTGGGCTGGATTGCTGGTCTTGGTCATTCACACTGCATCTAAGAGCACAGGTAGATAAACTTTGTGAGTGTGAGTGTGAGTGTGAGTGTGTGCACGTGCGCGCATGCATGTGTGTGTGTGAGAGAGAGAGAGAGAGAGAGAGAGAGACATGGGCTTCTCCTCCTGACTCTCCAACCCTTCTCACAGCCTCTACCACTTTCTCCAGACCCTCGGGGATTCACCTGTGCTCAAGTACAGTGGCTGTGAGGTCACTCCCTGAAACAGAGGCTCAGGGAGTGCGTGCATGCCTGAAGCCGTAGAGCCCACTCAGGGCCACAGTGGAGATGCGCTTGCCTATCGCGGCCTGGTGTGGGACAGAGCTGGGCCAGCCTCAGGACTGCAGCCTCCTGAAGGAGATTCTCCCTGGTCAGGAGGGCAGGCTTTCCACTCTTTTCTGGCCATTGTTCTCCTGAAAATTAAGTCATCCCACTGGGCCCCTTAAGCTTTTTTTGGAGCTGCCCATTCCCAAGGCCTTAGCCAGACAGCAGCTGGAAGTCTGTTAATATTCATTGAATCTCTCCAGGGCGGCTGGGAACCCGCCTTTTAATTGTCTCATCTGTGTCTATCCCTTTATCGAGGAGACTAAGAAGCCAGAACAATAAGTTACCTCATTAGAGACCAGGCCCGGGAAAGGGACAGCAAGGCCCTAAAGGGACCCTCGGCCCCACGAAGGAGGGGCCGGCCGGCAGGGGAGGAGTCTGCTTAAGGCAGAGCAGTCCAAAGGGCCAGGAGCTGGGGATGGCCGAAGCTGGAGTTGGCTGGAGGGACCACAGGGAGGTCAGAAAACGCGGATATGTGGACAGCAAAGCACTCTGCTTTTCATTGCTTCAGAGAGAAGAAAGAACACAGCTGGAGTTTAGAGATTCTCTTGCCTTCCATTGACCTGTGCAATCATCTGTCCATCTTCCCACACGTCTGTCTGTCCATCCACCCATTCGTTCATCCATTATGCATCTACCCATTCACTTGCTCACCGAATCACTGGTCCACCCATCCTTCCAGTAGACTGGGGAGAAACCAGCATTGTTATACCTGTCATGCACCTTAAATTTTTAATCACTTATTTCTTTATTTACTCATTTGTTTACTTGATACAGGGTCTCACTATGCAGCTCAGGCTCATAGTGATTCTTCTGCCTCAGCCTCCGCAGCACTGGGATTACAGGCTTGCACCACGTGGCCATTTTGGTGGCTAGCACGGTGTGCCCAGGGTTCTGGAAATGGCATATCATACAGTACTTAGGAATTGAACCTGGGTCCTTGCACTTGCCAGCCAGGTGCTTAGGTCCCAAGCTATCTCCCCAGCCCCTCTGCCACACATCTTAAAGCAACTTCTCTTTCTCACTGCATTTGATTTTAAAAACTCTTTGGTTCCATTTCGAAGGAGAAAATGAAACCCAGAATGGAACAAGAACTAGTCAGGGTCAGACAGGGCAGTTCTCAGGATATAGGCTCAGTACGAAAGCTCTGGGTGCTGCCCTGGCAAAGGCACACGGAGCTGGAATCATCTTCCATCCGGCAGCTAGATCAGCTGGAAGGAAGAGCCCCTAGCATCCTGTCAAGCAAAGGCCACTCCTCAAAAGTAGCCTTTTCCAATTCCCAGAAAGAAGTTGCGTGGCCCTGAGCTGGCCCTCCATTAGAGGAGGGCTGTAGAGAGGTCTGGACTGTGGGCCCTGGCCAGGTGGAGAAGATAGGGCCCCTCCATCACTCAGGGAGGCCCAGACACACAACTGAGCCATGGGAAAGCAGCAGCTGCTTGGTTTACCCTAGCTAGTTGTTTCCTTTTGGGTGCTTGTGTTTGGATTCTATTTTTATTAATTGACTTTTATCAAAGCACAATTTGTATACAATAAAATTCACCTATAAAAATGTACAGTTCTGTGAGTTCTTTTTTCTATTTTTAAAAAAATTTTTCTTTTTTCGCTGTACTAGGGATTGAACTCTGAACCTTGTACTTGCCAGGCAAGTGCTTATACTGCCAAGCTATATCCCCAGCTCAGTCCTGTGAACTTTAACTAAGGTCTACACTCACACAAACGGCGCCACAGTCAAGATACAAAGCACCTCTACTGCCCCAGGAAGTGCCTCCGCCTTTCTTCAGGAAGCATTGTCCCCTCAGTGCAACTCCAGAAAGCAGCTTCTGGTCTATACTACCACAAACGACTGGAGTCCCCTCAGCTTTGCTGACTTTAAATGTCACTACCGCACACATCTGTGGACGTGGCTTTATGGGGACACACATCTTCATTTCTCTTTCATTTCATTGGCGTTGACACCTAGAGGTGGAAAAACTTGGTCAGGAGCAGTCTTTTTTTTTTTTTTTTTTTTTTTTTGTGGGACCAGGGTTTGAACTCACAGCCTTGCACTTGCCAGGAAGGCACTTGTGCCACAGAGCTATCTCCCCAGCCCCCCAAGAGCAGCCTTATGTTCAGATTCACTTGAAATTGTGAGGTCTTTTCTAAACGGCTGGGCCACTTACTTGCCATAGCCAAGTGTGAGAGTTCCAGCTGGCCGTGTCCTGGCCACCACGTGGTGTGGTCAGCTTTTTCATGGTTCCATTCCAAAGGCTTCTCATCTGGGAGTTTATTTTGAGTCAAACTTTGTTTTATCTGCTCCTCCCTCTTGACTCTGGGGTCTTCTGGGACATAGAGTGATGTCCAAGTGTCATTTGAGGGCCCGGCACAGCCCTGGGCACAAAGAAAAAGCAGAGCCTGAGTTGGGTATATACAGCCAGAGACAGGACTGGGCTTTGCTGGAGGAAAGGCAGGGCTTTTTCTGAGCCTTGCTTCCTCTTTTTACGGGGACCATCATGATCCTACTTGGTCCCCAGGTTGGATCTGGGTTAGGAATCCAGTAGCTGGGCATGGTGGTGCTGCCTGGAATCTCAGCACTTGGGAGGCTGAGGTATAAGATTGCTGTGGCTCAAGGCCCATCTGGGCTACAAGGTAACAACTTGGCTCAAGGGCCAGAAGGGGCCTGGCTCCATTCCTGGGCTTGCCATGCTAGCCCTGCCCCAGTGCATGGGTGTGGTGGCTCAGGCCTGTAATCCCAGCTCTTGGGAGGCTGTAAACAGGTGGATTGCTGTGAGTCTGATCTAGTAGTGAGACCCTGAACACTCTGTAGACCCTTCCCTAAAACATACACACACACACACACACACACACACACACACAGAACTTGCCTCAAAAGAAAAGAAAGAGGGGCCTGGAAGGATGGCTCAGTGGTCTAAAGTGCCTGCTTAGGAAAGCTTAGGCAGCTTCAGGGACCAAGGTTCGATCGCCGGCACCACGTGTTTCACCAGCCCTGCCCTCAGGGCAGGCTGAGCCGGCCATAAAAATAAATAAATAAACAAAAGTTCTGAAACAAGAAAAAATAAAATAAAATAAATTCTTAAAAAGAAAAGAAAGAGGCAGGGTAGAGAGGATGATGGAAGGAAGAAGGAAGAAAAGAAAGGATGGAAAGCAGGCAGGCAGAAAATTAAAGAATTTGGGGAGCCCTAAGGGGAAAATCACTCTAAAGCCAGTCGGCACCGGCATGGGACCGGCAGTCTCCTGGCAGGCGCACTGGCCCTCGTGTCCTCTTCAGTATCATGGCTACCATCTCCACATGCAAACGTGGGCCCTGAGCACAGCGGCAGCAGGTCTGTGCGACTCCAAATCCTGCGCTTGGGACTTCAATAGGGACCGCCCTGCTGCACAGCTGCTCCGTCCTGGAATGACTGTCGCCACAGGCAGCAGCGGATGTTGGCCGGGATGTACGCACTGCTCCTGCCGCCGCTCGCGTGGCTCTTCTGGGCGCTTGGGTCCCTGAGGCTCTGACGCCACGTCTGTCGCTCCATTATCCTGAGAGGCCTCCCTGGATCCCATTACCTCGCCGCTGCTATTATTTATTCATCCACAGAGCCGCAGCCTGCGCAGGGCACTTACCTTGATGTTCCTGACAGGGGTCGGGGGTGCTCAGAGAGTATTAATCATCAGTTGCCCTGGCGGGAGCCTCGTCCCTTGAGGAAGAGAAGATCATGTTCTGGGCTGCTGGCCGCCCTCCTTCCCTGCCTGCCTGGCTTCTGGGAGCTACACATTCCCAGAGGGCAACTCGACACGCAGAGACACTGCGGCTCAGACAGGAAAGGCCTTTTCCAAGTCCCACATCTCACGGAAGCACAGCGACAGTCTCCCTACACAGGGACGGGCTGTGCAGTTTGTATCCATCCTCTTGTTTGATGTTCACAGCAGCCTGTAGTGAATAATGGGGACTTTTAATCAGACAGATGGATAGATGGGGCAGCTGACTTTCAGCCCAAAGCCAGAGGCAGAGCTTGATGGGGGGCTGAGGACTTGAGACGCCAATGTGGTTTTGGAGCCGGTTTGGGAGATGATAGAGACATTGAATCAGAATGTGCGGCTCACAGTCAGGGCTGATAAATTAATGCTAAGGGGTGGGGCCTGCCAAGCCTGGCTCCAGCTCAGCACCTTGCCTTGGTCAGGAAACACGGGTGCCGTGCCCTTTGGTCTTTTTCATTCCTTCTGATCCTCATGAATAAAAGGGGTCCCTTGGAGGTGGGCCTAGGGCTTCTGCTCCGATCCACCTAATTCTGGCCCTTGTGTTGTTACCCCCAGGGTCTCAGGGAGAGATGGCTCATGAGACGCTGGTGGCACATCTGGTGGACACACTGGCGTGGAATCTGGGATTGGAGGTGGCTCTGTCATGCACAGGACAGATAGGGATACCATTTGCCACTGTAGCCAGAGCTTCCTTGGAATGTCAGGACACATGTCAGTATCCAGGAGCTTGGGGCCCTTCTGGCTTTCAGATGGTGGCTCCTCTGAGCCCCTACTCACAAGTCCTTCCCCAGCAGGGAGCCACTCTGCTGACGTAGGATAACAACGGAAGGGGATACGTGCCAGTGAGGCCACGTGTCTGCACTGGAGACTGCGTGGCTCCCCACTGCCCTCTGTGAGTGGAACGGTGAATCCTGGCACGTGAAGGCAGCCTCCACCACTCCCTTTGTCACGTGGGACAGGGAAATCTGGCATCAAGGAGCACTTGGGCATAGCAACACCACCAAGAGTCTTTTTTGTTAAACACTATTTTATAGGAGACGAACTCCAGAGAGGAAGAATGACTGACCTCAGGCCACACTACCAGGAAATGTCCGACCTAGGAGTCACCCGTGTTCTCGGGTCCAAAGCACTTGCTCTTAACCCAGCGAAAGAAGCTGTGTGGGGAAGGAGCAGCTCTGGGGTTAGAGGCAGCTGGACCTTCCATCCTGCATGAGCTAGCCCTGATGGACGGGCTGCAGGTGAGGAGGCAGGAAGGGGCCTTGTCCCCGACCATGCTCGGAGCTGGCGGTGCCCTGGGTGATTTCTCCTGGAAGAGGCATTTCCTGCAGCTCTAGGACAGTGCAGCCAGGGTGGCATGCTCTGACTTTCAGTGCAAAGCCAGTGGCGGAGCCTGATGGGAGGCTGAGGACTTGAGACGCTAACATGGTTTTGGAGCAGGAGGTCCCTTGTCTTGCAACCTTCTGTCCTGGCTCCAGAGAGGAGGGCCTGAGGATCTGGAGGCTGAGGACCCTGCAGCTCCATGTCAGGTGGCCTGTGTGTTCCTGATGAGCTCCTTCTTGGGACCTGAGATGTCAGATTGCTGTTGTGGCCAAGTCTGAGGAGTGGGGCTGGTGGAGAGGTACACACAGTAAGCTCACCACAGCTTGGTGGAACATTTAGATGACCTGATTTATAGGGGACCCTATAGGTGCCCCATCTCCTTACCCTATACTATGGGCAGGTGGACAGAAACAGGGCACCAAGAGGGCCTGGCTTGTCTCCTCCTGGTAATAATGCCTCAGCTTCCCTGGGCCCCATGGGAACCCTCCGCCTGCTGTGACTCCCCCTTTAGAGGAGGCCCTGAGTCTCAGTTCCCTCCACAGCAAGGGTAAGGCCCTTTCTGGGCTCAGACATACTCAAAGAACCAACACCGTCTTCGCCCGGTGGCCTCTGCTGGCCCATCCCTGAGAAGGAGGTGAGTGGTGTGGCCCTGGCCCACAGGGGCTGCTCTCAGCTCACTGGGGGCTGCAGAGAGCCTGGGTTAGGATTTCCGTAAATCAGGCCTTCCTGGAGCAGCATGGGCGAAAGGGGCAGGCACACACGCAGTCAGTGTGCACACAGCTCCTAGGCCACAACCGGAGCAGGGCGCACAGTGCACCAGCACCAGAACTACACAACTGCGACCCCAAAGCGGCAAGCAACTGGCCCAAGTAGTCCATTGTTGCCCTCCTGGTGCTTCTGGTGTTCCAGAGACAGAGCAATGAAATACTCATCTAACACTGCAGCGCCCTACTGGGGGCCGGCGACTATCCCACGTGTAGATGGGAGCTGGAGGGAGAGGCGGGGTGCCGGGAAGGGGCTGGCATGGTGACAACCTGCCCCACTCCTGGCGCTGAGGTGCTGGAGACCCACTCTCCTCTCCTGCAGAGCAGAAGGAGCCCGGGCCTTGTCTTCATCACATTTCAGCCTCCTGGAAGAATGGGGGATACGGAAGAAATGAAGTCCAGTTACAGAAAAATAGTCGTGTGTGTGTGTGTGTGTGTGTGTGTGTGTGTGTGTGTGTATGTGACCTTTTCAATCTGGAATCTCTGTGGAGGAGATGCACGGGGATGCCCTGGGTCTGCCCTTGGTGAGGAAGTCAAAGTGGCCTTCGGGGAAGGAACAGCCTTCTGGGCAGAGGACACAGGAGGTGCGAAGCCCCCTCGGCAGAAGGGAGCCCCGAGAGTGAGCAGTGAAGCACTCCCTCCCACATGTCTGGCTGGAACGAGGACTGTAGCCAGCACAGCTCTGGGTAACTGATGTGGGGACCCCGGGGCCAGAGCTCTCAGAGCAGGTCCACCTTGGTCGTGCCTCTGCCCAGGCTGGTTCTACACTCTGGGACATCTGGCGCACCAACTCAGACTCAGCACCAGCAGCAGAGAAAGAACCCATGGGACATCTGTAGTGTCCTGCGGAGGAACCAGGTCAGAGAGGACAAGTGATTTCCCAAGGTCATCCAGCCTCCGTGGCAGGAGAGCCACAGCAGAGCCAAGGCCCTGCCCTGTAGGGACACATGTTCTGCCATCAGAGAATAGGACAGGTGACATCAGTGTCCTCGCCTTTCTTAAGCTAGAAGGTTACAAAGTCAGAGTCAGGAGGACACAGTGGCCACTGCTCCAGGTGGCAGTGGGCCAACCACAAAGCACTGCCACCCAGCTGCGCCATAACAGCCCTTGGCCACTACAGCCACCTCTTCCACCATCAGGGGTGCTGAAAGGGGTGGGCAACAAGTGTGTCCCCTCCATCAGAACCAGGCCTAGGCCCAGATGCCCAGGTTCCTGCAAAGTTTGGGCCCTTTGGTCTACTGAGGAACCACAGAATGTCCAAGGTCACCAGGGTGCAGGCAACTCAGGAGCTTGGCCTGGCACCTGTTGCCCGCTGTGCTGGAGCCAGTGCCTGTCCCCCATCTCAGCACTGTGGCCCTCCTACAGCCTATGATCCAGGTGTCCTGGCTGGGGAGAGAAGAAGAGCAGGGTGGCACCAACATTGGCCCCTGGGCTTGTGAGGTAATTATGCATTAGGAGCTAATATTAATAAAGGCTCCAGGAAAGGGGTTTGCACATCACCAAATTATTGCACATAAGGGAAATATCCGGGCCCCAAACCATCTCCATCCGTTGCCCTCCATCTCTAAGCAATCTGCAGCTTTTATTAATTCTGACTTGAGTTCCCCATGCTGGGAGGGAAAGAAGCAGGAGGGGAGGAAGCCACCGGGAGAGGAGGAGCGTGACAAGTCAGGATGGCCTGGGCCCTCCTCCGCTTCTCACTCCTTCGTCCCTGCTCCTCCCCCAAGAATCTGGGCTCTGCAGCCTGCCAGCCCAGCCACCCCCCCACTCCCCTTCCTCCTTCCTCTTCAGCCCCACGACTGACTGACCGCAGTCGGCACTGCTTGCCTACCAGAACCTCACTCCAGTGGCCCCTAGTCCTTGAGCGATGCCGAGAATCCACTACTAGGAATTTTTTTTTTTTTTCCAAAAATGAACCAAGAAAAGGGAATAATGGGGAAAATTTTAAAGTATCCATTAAGAGGAATTTGTTCTCTAAATTATGACACAGTGATACGCTATAATGAAACAGAATAATAATTTTAAGGTATATTGTTGAGTGAAAAAAATCAAGGTGGAGAGCAGCAAACTTAGGTTACCTATCGTGTGGAAGCCCGATGCACATCACACACACACACACACACACACACACACACACACACACACACACACGCTTGGGTAAAAATGCAATATGACCGATTCACTAGAGAACTCTTCTGCCAGAGGTAGAGTTCTGCAGCACAAGGACCTGATTCTGGTTAAAAAAAAAAAAAGCGTCTCCAAAACCCTGTGATTGAAGACTCTCCTGACATCAAAAGAAGATAATTTTGTGAGATGCCTGACATCCTTCCTGTTACGTAGTAAATGCTTACTAAATAGTTACTGCTGTAACTTGGCACTTGACCCCAGGATTCCCTCCCATTTGACCATAATGCCTTTCTGGAAAAAGCACACTAGTGTAGATCGCACTTGAGAAAAGCATGAGTTGCAAGCAGAAGGAGCCCACAGTAAATTTCAGGGGATCCTCAGGAGATCCTGTGCCAGTAGAGTACTTCAGGGTCTCTGGGAGTAGCCTTTGATGGTGCCCACAGGAGAAAGCCCCAGGAACCCAGAACTGTTGAGAGGCAGAGCTCACTGCACAAGGAACAAGACTAAAGCTGATTTGCTGGGGAAGGGATGATCTCAGTGTTACATCAGACACCTCAGTAGAGGCTGCTACCACTCAGGCCGCTGATGATCAAGTGCTGGTGTAGGGTGGAGATGGAATAATCGTGCTACCGTGGTTCTAAAGGTCTGTAATTCTGAGTGTAAACATCTGAGCCTTTCAGAATCCTGTAGAGCTGGTAGAAATGCAGAGCTCCAGGCCCTGGCATGATAGAGGGACTTGACTCATTTCTCCCACTGAACACAGTGAAACCTGAGTAGACCACACGAAGCAGCTAGTTGACACTGAAAAGTAAATAGAAATGGATGGGAAAAGACAAAAATTTAAGTGATCATCCAAACAAGATTAAAACAGGAGTCAGCGCCTTATAAGAGGATATCCAAGATACTGAGAATATAATCCAAAATTATGCTACATAAAGAATCAGGGAAGTTACCACACACACAGGTGTTGGAGTTATTTTGTGCAGACTTTTAAGGCAGTTTCTATATATATACATAAACACTCTTTAAGTGTGGTAAAACAGAAATCCTCCATGAAGAAATACAAAGCTCACTCAACAGAGGCACCAAGGCTACTCGGGGTGGGTAACTTATCCTATGTGTCCCTGTACTGCAGGATATTTACCCACAGCTTTGGTCTCTACCCACCAGATGCTAGAGAAAGCCCAGGCAGCCACGTTGTGAGAGCCCCACATTGGCTCCAGACACCTCCCAATGTTTCCTAAGGGACAAAACTGCTCCCCACCTCCAGCTGAGAGACCTAGAAATAGAAAATATAAACAAAACCAAAATGGGTATTTTAGAACTGAAAGACACAGGAAATAAATAAAAAATTCATTAAATGTACTCAGTCAGGAACAGGGGGTGACAGAAGAAAAAATCCAGATAATTTAATGAGAAGCAAAATGGAGATGATCGAATTTGAGTAACAGAGAGGGAAAGAAGATGGAGAAAATGAACAGAATCGTGAAGAGTGTGAGAGAACAGCCAAAGGTTTCCCACTCCTGTCATCAGAGTCTTGGACGGAGAGGTGTGCTGTGCTGAAAAAGCTTGAGGAAACAACAGCTAAGACCTTCTAAACTCGGTGAAAGTCATCAATCTACAGATCCAAGAAAAGCTCAGTGAATTCCAAAAGGGATAAATAAATCCCAGGAAACCCACGGCCACCCACATCGCCAGTCTTCTGAGAAAGTAAAAGGAGAAAGAAACTTCAGCCTTTTGGCATTTTTGATTGGCAGCCGGAAGCAGTATGTATAGGGAAATGTATAACATTAAATTCTTTTTTTTCTTTTTTCTTTTTTTTTTTTTTGTGGGACCGGGGTTCAAACTCACGACCTTGCACTTGCCCAGCAGGCACTTGTGCCTCGGAGCCATCTCCCCAGTTCCCGTGCCATCTCCCCAGTTCCCAAATTTTTTGGTTGTTTTTTTGTTTTGTTTTGTTTTTCTTGTTTTTGCAGAACTGGAGATTGAACTCAGGCCCTTGTACTCTCCAGATAAGTGCTTATTCTATTGAGCTATCTCCCCAGCCCTAAATTCTTGATTAGAATAAAGAAATATTCAAACCAAGGATGTAAGTTTCCGGTTTAAGTAACTAGAAAATGGGGGAAAGGCAGGTAATAGGAAAGAAACAGTATAGATAATAACAGAGTCAGTTAAAATGAAAACTAAAAATAATGGAGAAATAAGCAAGCCCAAAATTCCTTGATTCCCTGAGAGAGTAGAATCTATGAACCTGTATAAATCTGATGGAAAAAGAACTGGTGGACACTAAAGGAATAAGAAAGGGACAATGATATGTGAGCGATTCTCTGCACGGAAGTGCTGCAGCCGAGATGAAAAGGACACCCACCTCAGAGGCATCACATGACCAAATCTCACCCAAGATATACCCAATAAAGTAAATGGCTCCATAACTGTTAATAGTCTAGAATTTGTAGTTTTAACTCTTTGGCAAAATAATGGTTTTACTGGAAAACACTAAGAAATATTTAAGAACTGACCCTATCCATAAAACTGTCTTAGTTACTTTTTACTCGTTGCTGGGACAAATACTTGACACTCAAAATGAAGGAAGGAAAGGTTTATTTAGCTCACAGTTCATGCAGGTTTCAGTCCATATGTGGCTGGCCCAAGGCTGAGTGGAGCAGGACAGAGAGCATACAGTTCATGGCAGCAGAACAGTAACAAAATGGTGACAGAGGCAGTCAACCAAACACGGCAGCAGAGCAACAGCTACAGCTTGAGTCTGTCTCTCTGCCGTTCTTTATATTACATTCAGGCTCTCTGCCTTAGGATATCCAACCTAGACCACACCCATAGTCTCAGCCTTACTCAGACCCATAATCCCATCAGTACTAAAACGCAATCCCAGGGACCATGAATCAAGTCTCAGTCTATAGAAGCCATGCCCCATTATTGCAATAGGCTTTGGGGGGACAACTAGACATAAACCATAACAAAAACCAAATGGAGGCATTATAAGAAGAATCACTCTAGACTAATATTTTAATGAACACAGACACAAAATCTTCAACAGATACTTGAATATAGAGGTATATTCAGCAGCACTTTGAATATGGAAGACTAATTTTTAAATATTTATTTGTTTGTTTGTTTATTTATTTGACACAGGGCCTCATTATGCAGCTCAGACTCATGATGATCTTCCTGTCTCAGCCTCCCCAGGGCTGGGATTATAGGCGCGCACTACCATGCCCAGTCCCACTGACCAGCATGGCCCTTGTGTCCAGGACTTTGGGGCAGGCGTGGCATGTGGTAGTGGAGATTGAACCGGGATCCTTGCACTTGCTAGGCAAGGGCTTAGATCAATGAGCTATCTTCCTAGCCCCTAGAAGTATAATTATTGAAGCTGCCACAACCAAATGGGTTTTCATTTTGAGCCATAAGGTTGACTCAGTATGTAATAATCAACAAACTCTGCTATAGTGAGAATGAAAGAAAAACTACATTATCACATTAGTTGACATAGAAAAATATTCGACAAAATTCAATATCCACTCATGATAAAAACTCCCAGTGACTAAGCATGGGAGGAAATGACCTCAAGGTGACAAAAAGCAGCTATCAAAAATCTACATTTGAGTGTGGCGAGACAGCTCCGTGGTACAAGTGCCTGCCTGGCAAGTGCAAGGTCATGAGTTCGAACCAAGGTCCCACCCCCACCCCCACCCCAAAAGTAAAAATTTACATTTGATGTGGTCCCTGGCAGTGAAAGGTTGAAAGCTAAAAGTTTTCCCTCTAAAATGCAGAGCCAGACAGATTTGTCTGCCCTGATGACTCCTACTCAACGTTGTGTGAAAGCCCCAGCCAAATGGTACAGACTGTGAAAAGCTGTAGTCTCAGTAACAAATTTGACGACAGCACTATGCAATATAACAAGCATTTTTTTAAAATTAGGGCCCACTCAGCCTTCCCTGGGGGTGGGGCTGGCATAGCATGTGATGACAGGGATCAAACTGTGGTCCCTGCAGGTGCCTAAGCTTGTCTGAATAGGCGCTTTAGACTGTTGAGCCATCTTGCCAGCCCATAGCAATAATTGTTAATATTTCATTCTTGTTCTGAAAGTCTGTATCATTTGTACCATCTTTTATTGCTTTGCTTCTGTCTTTGTTTTTGTTATTCATTCTAGTTTTGTTTTTGCTTTTCCGAAAGAAAGAAAGAAAGAAAGGAGGAAAGAACGATGGTAGTGCCCCTAATCTCAGACATTAAGATTATTCCTTATGGCTGATAATGACCGTGCTCTCCCAAAGCCTCGAGTGTGACCCCAGGGGTGCTACACGCATTAATCCATCAGGCCAATGAGGAGTTCATAGCTGACTTTCTGTTAGGAAGCGGTGTCTATTTAGAGGCGAGTTACTGGGGGCGTGACCTCAAAGGAGAGGACGTCGCCTTGGCAGCTCCTCCTCCTCTCTCTGCCTCCTGGACTTCGTGAGGCGAGCAGTTTCTCATCAGCCTGCTCCTCTACCAGGCTGTGTCTACCTCACAACTCGGTGGCATAAGCACCTGCCCGGCAAGTGCGAGCTCCTGAGTTCAATTTCCAGTATAAATAATAATAATAAATAAGGTACAGGGTTGATGTGCAGAAGCCAACCCCTTTTCTATAAGCTAGCAAAATACAATTAGAAGTAGAAACTTAGGGGCCCGGTGGGATGGCTCAGTGGTCTAAAGTGCCTGCTTGGGGAAGCTTAGGCAGCTTCAGGGACCGAGGTTCGATCCCCGGCACCACATGCTGCGCCAGCCCTGCCCTCGGGGTTGGTTGAGCCAGCCATAAAAATGAGTGAATAAACAAACAAAGGTTCTGAAACAAGAAAAAAATAATAAGTAAAATAAAAAATTCTTTAAAAAAAAGAAGTAGAAACTTAAAGAAGCAATAACACTTATAATAGCTCAAAAGGTAAAATAATTGGGTTAAATCTTTAAAAAATATGCTTAGGACTTGAAATTGAATAAAAAGATGAAATTTTTTAAAAGATGAAATGAGTTGGGTATGGTGGTACACACCTGTAATGTCAGCACTCAGGAGGCTGAGGCAGGAAGATTGCTGAGAGTTTAAAGCCAGTCTGAGTTACAAAGTGAATCTCAGGCCAGCCTGAACTGTGCAGCAAAATCCTACCCCAAACAGACAGATCAATCAATCAATCAATCAGTCAATCAAAAAAGACCGAATGGATAAAGATATATTTATTAAACACAATATGTAACTGAATTCTTTAGTTAGAAGATACAGTATGGTAAAGATGTCAACACTAATCAATTAATCAACAGACTTGGCATAACTCCTGTCACAATATTAGCACCATTTTAATGTAGACATAGACAAATTGATCTTAAACTGTATAGGGAAAAGCAATGGAGCTAAAGTAATTTAAGCTATGTTGAAAAAGAATAAAGTTGGGGGAATTATATTACTTGACTTCGAGTCTTGCTTGGAAGCGACAGTAGTCAAGACGTGTCATTGGCAAAAGAAAAGCCACGGAGAGCAACGAATAGACATGGGAGGTTAGAATGGGCTCACATAAATATGGCCAATAGCTTTTTGACAAAAGTGTGAAAATGGTTCAATAGAGAAGTAATGTTCTCAGCCAATGATGTTATAATAATTGGACACTTAATCTGAACTGAACAGTTCTATAAAAATAAGCTCAGATGAATCACACATCTAGATGTAGAACATAATCTTCTTTTAGGAAAAAAAAAAAAAAAGCCATAGCAGAAACACTTGTCATCTGGAACTTCCACTCAGCACAATGCCTTTGAGATTCATCCAAAGAGCTCTTAAATGTGTCAGCGAAAACATGATCTAGAAAAAAATAACTTGGACTCCACCATGATTCAGAGGGCACTAGGAAGAGCGTGGCAAGACACGCTGCAGGCCGGAAGATATGACACACGTGCCAAAGGACTGGCATTCAGAACATACGCAATGCTCTTCAGACTCAGTAAACTGGGCGTGGTGGTGTACATCTGTAATTCCAGCTACACAGGAGGCCGAGGCAGGAAGACACAAGTTTGAAGCTAGCTGGACAACTTAGTGTGACTGTCTTAAGGAAGGAAGGAAGGAAGGAAGCAAGGGAGGGAGGGAGGGAGGGAGAGAGGGAAGGAAGGAAGGAAGGGAGGGAGGGAGGGAGGGAGGGAGAGAGGGAGGGAAGGAAGGAAGGACTGACTGGCAGTATAGCTCAGTGGTAGAGCACTTACCTAGCACGCACGAGGCTATGGGTTTAATCTCCAGTACTGCCCTTCCCAAATTCAACAGCAAAAAGTAAACAAATAGAAATAGACAAGTACATCCCAAAGAGGATATAAATATAGAAAATAAGGGCCTAAAATTATGCTCAACATCTTTAGCCATTACAGAAATGCAAATTAAAAGTACAAACCTATTAGAATAAAATAAATAACAGCTAAGTCAAATCACAGCAAGGGTGTACAGCAACTTCTAATGACAATCTAGTTCAGCCCCTGCAGAGGTTAGCATAGCATTTTCTTATAAAGTTAAACAGATAATTACAATCTGACCCAGCAATTCAGCTCCTGAGAGTGGAGAAGTTAAAATGAACTTCCACAGAAGAAAAGTAACTATTTACAGATGCCCTAGTTCATAACTGTCCCCAACTGGAGGCAAGGGACAGAGCTGCCAGCAGGAGAATGGATAAAACAAGTCCTGGTGGGTCCATACAGTGGAGTACTAGGCAGCCATAAAAAGAAACAACCATTCACACCTCACGTAACGATTCGTAGGGTTACGGTGCGTGAAGGGAGCCAGTACCAGCAGGCGGCTGAGTGATTTGACTTATGTGACACGGTTGAAAAGACAAAAATCTTCTGCTGGAGAGTGGATCAGCAGTTGCCATGGGGATGTCACCGGAAAGGGACAGCATGAGGGAGCTTGGGGAGTGGCAGAACTGTTCTGTATTCTGACTGTAGTGGTATTTACCCAAGTCTATATATACGTTACAATTTGTAAAGCAGTTATATTTATATCAAATTATCAAGTTGTTCAACTTAAATATATGCTGTTTAATTGCCAATTATAGTTCAACAAAGCTGGCAAAAGTCATGGAACTGGATGCCAATTTTATTGTATAATAATTCAAAAATAAAATAAAATTTTAAAGAAGCTACCCAGGTGGGCCAAGCAAGACAGCTGGCAGCTCATTTCCAGCGCGTGACCAGTCTGCCCTGTCTATGGACTCCTTATCTTCAGTTTTACCAAGTGTAGATAGAAAATATTTGGAAAAATAACATCTATATTGAACATGTGCAGAATTTTCTCCTTGTTCTTACTCCCTAAATAATGTTATAGCACCTGTTCAGATAACATTGACATTCACTCAGCATAAGTAATTTAGAGGTGGTTTAAAGGGTGCAGGAGGGCCTGCTTAGGTTATACGCAAATATCGTGCTGTTTTCTCTAAGGTACTTGGACCTCCACAGATTTTGGCATCCACGGATGCCCTGGAACCCATCCTCCAACCAAGGAACAATTGTATGAAATTGCTCACCTGTTGCTTAGCAACAAAACTTAGGCTTTTTCACCAATACACCATGAGCTCCCAAGTCAGAATGGAAGCTTCTTGAAATCAGGGATCAGGGCTCTGGCTCCTCAGGGCTCCATGGGCATTCCCAGGTCTTCCTTCCCTTCTTTTTTTTCTGTCTCTCCTTGTTCCCTTCTTTTCTCTCTCCATTTCTCTCTTATTTCCTTTATGAGGTCCCCTGCAGGATCTTGGTGGCCAAAGAGCTCACTCTGGGCCTCAGGCTGAGTCCCCCCTCATGGTCCCTTGACCTGCAGTGACCTGCAGGTGGGTGGTGGGACACAGCATGGCACCAGGTGGTAACTACCTCCACATCTTGTGGCCTGACAGTCTCTCCGGAGTCAGAGGCTCAGGAGGGCCCACTGCCATGCCAAGCAGCAGCCCAAAGGCCAGCACTAGAGGCCAGCATCTTGCCCTGGGGCCACCCCACTGGCACTCCCAACAGGTTTGCTCCACCCCTGCCCTCCAGGCTGCAGGCCAATATTTAAGGGTTCTTCTTGTTGGACAGGAATCCCCCTTCATGTAGATGACATTCTTCCCACCATCAGGCTTCAGCTTCACGTGCATAGTGCTAGACAGCCTCAAACCCAGTCCACGAAAAATGCATTCTCTCCTTTCCTTGGTCACCAGCCCCTTCCCGTGCACCCCATACATTGTGTCTCCAGTCAGAAAAACAGCATGCCTGGCTGCCCGGCCATCTCCATTCACAGCCAGCTCTGCCCTGGAAGGGATCCCAAAAGCATCTTGCTTTGCCTGTTTATTTATTTTCAGCATCTTGTTTTCTGCGTCTCTGCCACTGACCAGCTCCAGTCCTCACCGTCTCACTGGCCTTGCCCTCTGGCCCACCCTGTGCGTCACTACCCAAGCGTGGAAGCATCATGTGCCCAGCCACACACCAAACCTGCCTGAGCTCCCCGGGATGTAGAGAGACAGCGCCCAAGCATCTCCAGTGGGCCAGCAGGGCCTCTACGGCCTGTGCCCCTGCCGCTCCAGCCTCAAGGTCATGGTCGGTCTCCCCACGCTCCCATCCACCCCTGATGGGTCCCATGCACACTTCAGCCAAGGCGTGAACCCAGCAGCTGCTTGGCTGGTCAGCCCCAGTGTAGTAGAGTGAACAAGCGCCTCCAGGAGACTTCCATGCCCTATCAGGCACTGCGCATGTGGCCTCATTTGGAGAAAAGGTCTTTGCAGGTGTGGTAAGGACCTTAAGTTATAGCTACCATCCTCGGCTGTGTGGGTGGGCCCCCAAGTCCAAGGACAAGTGTCCTAAGAGTGAGGTGGGAGCAGACTCAACAGCAAGCAGGAGACAATATGGCCTCACGGGCAGAGACTGCAGTCCTGCGGCCACAGCTGGGGATTGCCAGCTGCCGCCTGCTGCTGGGCAGGGCAAGGAACAGAGATTCTTGCCTAGGGCCCTAAAGGAGGCCCAGCCTTGCCAACGCTGTAGATTCAGTCTCTTGGCCTTCAGAACTGAGAGAGAAAACACTTCTGTTATTTCAGGCCCCTGAGTCTGTGACCATTTGTGGCAGCCCCTGGAGGAGGGACAGCCTCCGCGGTCCCCTTCTCTGTAACACCTCTGCTGGCCTCCTGGGCAGAGCCACTCCCTGTCTGTGGTTGTGCTTGTCCCACTGGGTGGGGGGAGGCTACAGGACAAGAGGTGACCGTCTCAGAGCCAGGCTGTCACTGCAAGGGAGGCTAAACCGGGCATTCCGTGCATTTGTAAGGGACAGTTTGACACAACTGGACACACTAGACATTTATATCCTACTGGAGGTGATGCTCTCTGGTTAGCCACCCCACAGAGGAATGTTCACGCAGGGTCACTGAGGAAAACATAAGACACAGGGAGAGATGGAGAATTTTTGCCAAAAGGAAGAGGACCAGGAGATGGGGGGAAGAGGGAGAAGAGAGAGAAGATAAAAAAAGATACGCTATGTTCATGTGCATGCAGATACTCCCAAGATCCCTGATGACGATTTGAGCCAGCCCAGTGTTCATTTCCAGAATGGGTAAGCAGTGGTAAATCCACACACTAGAATACTATTCAGCAGTGAAAAATGAAGGTACTGCCCATGTGGACATATCTAGAAAATATACCATGGAGCTAAAACAGTATTGCAGAGGAAGGTACACAGAGGGATGTCACTGACGGAAGGAATCAGGGCAGGTGATGTGTGGTTTAGGGTGCGCACGTGTGGTGCCGCTGTAAAGTGAAGAGGCTAAAGGGCCAGCCTGGAGACAGTGGTCATCTTGCTGGGAATGAAGGAGGCAGTGTGCATGTGGGAATGACTGCGGCATCTGGGGTCCCTGCAGGGGTCGCCGAGCAGGGGCTGAGAGCTTCCAGGAGGAGCTGATGCTGCATGCCCAGGCAACATGGAGGGTGATGAGGCTAAGCGGACACAGGGCAGGGCTAGCCTGGATGCCTGGCCCCTGTGGCCGGGGATCACAAGGACAGCGAGCCTTCTCAGAACTGCCCAGACCCTGCTCCAGACCAGCTCAGTGGGACCCCTGGGGAGAGCCCAGGCTGCAGCATCCGTGGCAAGCTGCTCAGGGGACAGCGCAGCGCAGCAGGCAGAGGCTGTGCCTTTGGAGGCAGTACGTGCGTGTCTATTTATTTTCACACTCCAGGGCTTTCATGTGTGTCTGCATAAAATCAAATGGGAGGGCGAAGTAGAAGAGTCAAGCAGGAAGAGGAGTTGGGAGAGAGAAAAAGGAAGGGACCGAGAAGGATCCTAAAATACCTCCATCCATCAGCCAGGATGCCTGTCGGCCACGGGGCTGTCAGTGGGCCCAGCAGGCGGTGGCTACGCTGTTGGTCAGCCCATCAGCCCTCTGTCAGTGGCCGGGTCAGCCAGGCAGCGGCTCGGTGGCCAAGCAGCTGTCTGTCCATCAGCCGGCCAGTGAGTCGGGCTTCCAAGCAGCCAGCGCACGGACTTATTAGCATGGAGGTTGTGTGGCTCAGTCACATTTCCTGTCAGTGCTGTCAGGCGGTTAGTATGAACCCAGCCCCACTGACAGCCACTGCCATGAGGGTGGGTGTGAAAAGCCTGGCGGTGCTTGAATGCTCATCTGCATAGCAGCCGGTGAGCCAGTCAGTCGGTGAGTTGGTCAGTCCTAATGTCCAGGACTGAGGGAGTCAGTCAGACAAGCAGCTTGTGATAGAACAGCTAGGCAGGAACCAGCCATCAGAGAGCCATTCTCAACACCAGCTAGTTAGTCAGCTGGACAATCTTCAGTCAGACAACCTGCACGTCTGTTGGTTGGGCGACGTCAGTCAGACGATTAATTGGCCTGACACCATGTCAATGAATTAGCAAGTCAGTGAACAGCTTTGAATCACTCCATGTGTGTTTAATCAAACCCTTCCTGTGTCAGCCGGCCATTGAGATGGCCCACCAACCCTGAGGCCTGTCGGTCAGAAGCTGCTGGGTCACCCCGTCACTGCAGCCGTTCCTCAGACCATCAGCAGGTAGCGGTGAGCCAGGCAGCTGGCCAGGTGGACAGCCACAGCAGCAGCTCTGTGTCTGCACTGAGCACAGGACTTGGGGAAACTCTGGGACCTGTTCAGGAGCAGGTCTGGTGCTATGATTATCTCAGAAACCACTCAAGACTCCGGAAGGTGGGAAAGGCCACCAACAGCCCTCCTAGCCCCCTCCCTCCTACCTCTTCCATTAATGAGGTTCCTGCCACAGAAAAGGGGCGCTTCCTGAGGTTGGAACCGCAGGAGGGGCAGATATTGCTGGAGTGTTCCAGTCAGTGCTGGTCTGAGGAGTGGGAACAGGTCCTGGCCAGGAGCTACTTTTCTGGGCCTGGCCCCAGTCCTTCCCTTGGGACCCCCATGTCCTTCCACCCAACCCCAAAGTTTAAGTTGCCTCCTTCTGGACAAGCAGAAAGCAGGGATATAATTGAAGCTGATACAAGAGAAATGGATTTTGTGTCAGCATTTGGTTTTGTAAGCAGACTTGGTTACTGTCCACCCCCGGTATCACAGAGGCTCCTTTACTTGCACCTACTTAATTGTACAACCGTCCTGAAGAGTGGTGTCAGCTGCATTCACAGACATCCCTGGGAATCCAGACAGAATACCTGGCCACGGCCCCTCTAATCCTGACTCCAGTGTGCCCGTGCTTCACAGTACATGGCTGCCTCTCTTGAGTTCCCCAGGGCTCTCTGCTCCCAGCCCTCCAACCCCCTGCTTTTCCATGGGACCAGAGGGAAGATGCCTGCTGTCTCTTGTACTCTCTGCTCTCTGCTAGAAAGCAGCTGTCCTCTGGGCTCACTTTTGGGACTTGGATCTGCCTAAGGCCAGCCAGGAGGCTATCAGGGGGAGGGCTGGATGCAGCATTCCTCGGTGTGGTCTGTAGTAATTGGCCTTCGCTTTCGTAAGTGCCTGCACTTACAAAGCTGGAAGGGAAATTGAAGCATTTGTCCTGCATCCAGGCTCCTTGGAGGCAGAATCCCTCCCATAACCACGTATCCAGCACCACATCTCTCTGTCCACACTCCCAGTGATAGAGAGTTTGCTACCTGTCAAAGGAGCCATTTCTGTCATGAGGCAGTGCTGGCCTTAGAAGTTCCCTTCGCATCATAAGCCTGCGCCTTCACATTCCAGTCCTGTGTTCTGGTGCCACCTAGATCTAGCCTCATATTTTCCAAGAGGACTGACCTGCTGCCCAGACATGGGGTATGGTGAAAGGATTTCCTATTGTTTTGTGTGAAGAAAAAGGCAGCATACCTCACAAAACAGAAGAAAGGACAGTGATCTTGGGTCTGGGTGGTAGATCTATTGCGCGGACGGCCTCTATTTTCACCCTTAGCTGTATCTGTGGTGTGAACTGGTGCGCTCCAGCCTTCAGTTGCTTTGTCCAACTTGGTAGCAAACTTGATGAAGAAGGGTGATAAGACAGCCGGGTGTCTCTGCTTTGTCCCTTGGGCCCCACTCATATCCAGGAGAGCTGCATCTGGTGGAGTGGCTTGCTACACGGCACAGACCATTTCACTTCGAATGTCCAACGTATGGTCCTGGTGGTGTCACTGCAAAGCCCATGATCGCATGCGGGGGCCTGCAGCTCAGCGGTAGCTCCCTTGCTCAGCATGTGAGAGGCCCTAAATCTCAGTATCTGTTAAGTAGAGCTGCTACACTCAGCCTTTCCCCCTCCTAAGGAGACATTGAATGGCGAACACAGAGGAGGAAGTGTATTGCTAACCAGGAAAAACACAGGGAGGGCTGGCCCTGGAGGCCAGGGAGTGGGGCTGGGTGGCTGTGACCTTTGGCCACAGGCTGGGCTCTGCTCAAGAGGGCATGCAGTGTTTTAACCCAGCTCAGCTCCTACTCTGAAGCCAGCCTGGCAGGCTGAGTAATGAACTGACTGACCGGAGACTTATTTACAAACACGGCCCTTTCGCCTTCACTTCCTCAGAAAGCCCCATTGGCGGCATATAAATGAGAATCAATAGGCCAGTTATTAAACCGTAAATATCCCTCCCTCAGGCGCAGGGGCCAAGAGCTCTGAGCTCTCTCACCCAAGAACAGCACAGCCAACAGCCTGGGCTCTGGGCCTTTCAGCCTAGAGGGAGCACAGAGTGTCTCTGGTGGGGCCCTAGCCAGCCTCCCCAGCACAGAGGAGACACTGCTGTTACCTTTCTGGGTGGGAAGGAGGCAGATTCGATGATTAAGGACCCCTCAGCCCCCACAGAGCATTGAGGAGGGGAGGAGAGCAGCGGTGGGAAGGGCCTAAGCCCTCTCCACCTGGCTGAGACTCAGGGCACACCAGTCAGGAGGGGGCTGAGAAACCTACCCCTGCACAGACAGCCCAGGCCCCCAAGGAGAGGGTGGTACAGCCAGAGACGCATGCCCAGGAGGGAGCAGAATCCAGGCTTCTGCTGTCATCTAAGGTAGGAGAGGAACTGCCATGCAGATATAGGCTTTGAAGGTGATTGTGATGGTCATCTGCCAGCCACTTTCTGCAGCACCTTCTGTAGCCCATGACCTGGGTTGCATACTTTAAATCCTCCACATTATGACATTTGCCAGCAGTTCCCTGGGACACCTGGGTCTAGGGGGATCCACAGCCACCTGGCTTGCTGGATATACATGAATGGAATGGCCAGTAGCTGGTAGGCAGTGGTGAATTCTTGGTGGGAGGAGCTTGGGCCCCAGGCTGAGGTACTGAGACTACTACTCCAAGGGCCCTGAGAAGCAGGTCTGTGTGTAGTACACTGTCTAAACAGAGATGTTTCCCCACTTTCCTATTACCATAGAGTCAGAGCTTGAGGATCCCAGACGGGCAGTATTTCTGAGTCAGGCTCAGTCGCTCCCAAGGAAGAGGTGGCTTCCAGAACTTTCCTACCTCATTCCTCTTAGCAGCTTGGCCTTTCTTCCCAGGTTGTCTTGGAATGCTGAATGCCTTGGGTTTATTTCTGTTTGCCAGCCTCCTGCCTTAAGTCCCCATGATGGCATCCAGCCACCTCTGGAGTCACCTGTCCCTGAGACGCAGCTGTGGAGGACGCACAGCCAGGAGTCCTTTCCCAGCCTCCCCAGCCTGGGGGCAGTCCAGCATCCCAGGATCAGTTGTTGTTTGTTCTGTCTGCATGTTCAAAACACCTGGGGAATATTCGCACCACCAGTGCCAAGCCCCACCATGGGCCACCAAATGAGTCCTGCTCCCTGAGTGGAACTCAAGCATGGACACACTAACATACGTTGACTGCCTGCTGGGTAATTGCTGGAAGCCAAGCAATTGCACCCCAACCCAGGCTGGAAGCCAAGCAGTTGCACCCCTAGGCCAGCCCTAGATCCCGTGGAATCATGATGCCTGGCGAGCAGGGTCAGCAGGCACTGACTGGCCCCCTTTATAAGGCCATATAGACAGACTGGCAGTGTTGCCAGCTCGGAACACTCTCAACACCCTTGCTGTGGATGAGTCTGAAGTGAGATTGGTCCTTGGGCTGGGAAAGCCCTTGAGCAGGCAGAGTCCTTCTCATACCCCATATCCTGGGCTAATGGCTGACACCTCTGTGCCCAAGGTCCTGCCTGGCTGCTCAGTGGCTCTGGTCCTCAGTACCACCAGCTTGTGTTTCTCCCCATTTATGCTCCCTCATCTTCCTGAGGGCAATGGCTGAGTCCTCTTTGCTTAAGACAGAAAATGAAGAGCAAAAGAGCTGCAAGACCACAAGTACGAGGCCCAGGCAGCCAGGCTCTAGCCCAGAGTCTTTGCCATAGTTTTGATCTGAAATGCTCCCCAATGGCTCATATTTTAAAGACTGAGTCCCTAGCTTGGAACCATTGGGAGGCTTCCACTTGAGGAGGTGTGGCCTAGTGGGAGATCTTTAGGTTTTTAAGGTTGTGTCCTAAAAGGGGATTGTAGGACCCTGCTCTCTTTCTTCCTTTCTTTTGCTTCCCAGCCCTGAGGGGAGCAGCTTTGTTCCTGCCGTGACATCCTGCCTATCTGTCCAAAGCAACACTAACCATGGATCAGAACTTCCAAAACTGTGAGTCAAACTAACCTTTTGTCTTATTAAGTTGACAGTCTTAGGTATATGCTATAGCAATGGAAAACTGACTAATACCATCTGCTTCTTGCTAGTTGCATGCCTATGGGCACCCTCCCTGGTCCTCAGCCGCCCTGTTGGTAGAACAGTAGGGATGATGAAAATAGAATACCTCCCTTATGAAGATGCCAAGAGTTTCTGATAAGCTGATTTTTTAAAAGAAATTCTCAGAAAAGCAGCTATCATACAACAGATGCTCAGGGTGAGTTGTGATTTTTTTTTTTTTTTAATTCAGTACAAGGTCCACAGGGAGGGTCTCACTACACAGATCAGACCTCTTACGTGATCCTCCTGTTTTGAGTTTCCCAAGCAGTGGGATTATAGGCATGGTGGTACATGCCAGGCTCAGTTGCCATCTTGGCATGCCCCCAGGGGTGGGACCAGCACTGCACTCTGGGGATCGAACCCTGGTCCTTTCATCTGCCTAAATAGGTGCTTTACTCCACTAAACTATCTGGCTGGCCCACGAGTTATGATTTTTATCCTTATCCTGCCATAGGCAAGTTGCCCTGGATAGAAGTGGCCACTAGGTTGTTTTCCTATTCTATATATGAACCTTCTTCCAGGGCCAGCCAAATAGCTCAGTGGATTAAAGCGCCTGCAAGTAGGCACAGGGGCTGGGTGTTTGATCTTTGGGCCTACCATGCTGGCCCCACCCCCGGGGTGCACTGAGAACTGGGCGTGGTGGCACAGGCCTGTAATCCCCACTCTTGGGAGGCTGTAAACAGGCAGATCACTACAAGTCCGATCTAGTAGTGAGACCCTGAACACCCTGTAGACCCTTCCCTAAAATAAAATAAAATAAAATAAAATAAAATAAAATAAAAATAAAGTAGAACCTTCTTCCTAGTTTGGGGGGATTTTTCACTCCTACCTGTTGCTATAGAAGCTGAAAGTCTAGCTTCCCACTTTGCCAGCCTGTTACCTGAGGCCTGCCAATTAGGTGGACCACACTACACATCCCCAGGACCCTGAAGAAGCCAGGCTGGCGGTGAGGACCCAGGGCAGGGCCCCAGGGGGCAGCAGTGATGACCTACGGCCCAGGAGGTGGACCGGGGGTTGGCTCTGTGCCCAGTGGCAGTGTCCTCCTCACACCAATCTGACAAGGGGTCTGTACACTGTGACTTCCAGCCCTTTCCAGGGACTGCCTGAGTCATCAGTTTTCGCACAGTAGGTGCTGCTTCTGCTCAATCTGTTTTCACTTCCGCTGCCTGCATGGGGGGCTTTGCTTTATGCAGAGGGGGCAGAGTCTCCACGGGACCTGCTGCTGGACTCAGTCACTATGAGATCCCTACAGACCAAGCTGCTGGCTAGAGACACTGGAGCCAGGACTTGGGCCACCGAGGGGGGGGGCAAGCTGAGGGTGCGGGCAGCTGGTCCCCTGGCTGTGGTTCCAGAGCCCTGGCCACAGGCCTGCAGGAGTTGGGAAGAGCTCTGAGAGGAAAGAACAGCTTCTGACCCAAATGCACCCAGGGAGAGCCCCCAGCGTAGAGCTACAGTACACTCTCACTTGCACTCAGAGGCCCAGGAACCAGCTGGTCAGGAAATGGGGGTTCCTGCCTGCCCCCACCTTGCCAAGACTGCACCATCACTCGGATATCGTCGCTCACCTTTACACTGAGCTCCCTATTTTCACCTCTTCGTCTCATCTCTTCCCGTGCCAGAGGACAGCTGGCGCTTAGAGGTGCACACTAGTCTCCCCAAGTGCCTCAGCAGAGATTGGTGGTCTAGCCAGGTGTATGCCAATGCTGGATGGGGCCTTAGAGGAAACGGAGACTCAGCCAGAGGTGGCCAAGGGAGTGATCCTGAGGAGGTAGATTTTAAAGTTGTAGTAAAAATTTTAAAAACGCAAAAAGCTCTTTATGGGGCCATGGAGGTGCTCAGCGGTCTAACTGCCTGCCTAGGCAAGTGCAAGAACCCAGGTTTAATCCCTGGTACTGCATGCTAAGCCAGGAAGCTGAAACAGGAGGGTCACCGTGAGTCTGAGCTGCATAGTGAGATCCTGCACCAAAAACATACAAAAAAAAAAAAAAAAAAAAAAAAAAAAAAAAAAAAAAAAAAAAAAAAAAAAAAAAAAAAAAAAAAAAAAAAAAAAAAAAACCCACAAAACAAAATCTCTTTATGACTTTGGAATGGGAGAGAATGAGTACCCTGTTGCTGGCAGTGTGCAAGGAGATGTAGGCGATATCGTAGAGCCAAAGTTCCCCACACTACCTGAGACATGCGGGTTACGCAGAAGTGGGGACTCCTGAGAAGGTGCTGGTTCTTTTGTGACCTTGTTGTTTCTCTCTTGGAGGCAGCAAGCCAAGAGGGCAAGACATGCCTGTGACATGGCCCAAGGTCACATGTTGCCAGTGGACCTTGCATTGCTTCAAAGGGTCCAGCAGACTTCAGAGTTATGGAGCCCTGCTCCCCCATATGCACTCACGTGTACATACCCTGATGTATAGGCAGGAAACTGTGGCCTAGAGAGGGGAAGCCTTGAGCCAGCCGGAAGCAGGGGCTAGATAGGCATTTATCTTTTTTCTTTTCTTTTCTTTCCTTTCCTTTTCTCTTCTTTTCTTTTTTTATCCTGCCTCAGATTTATTTGTACAAAGAGCGCAGGAGGACACTACCCCCCCACAGAGGGTACCCCAGGGGTCAAACCAGTCCTTCTGTTTTTATATCAGTAGATAAGAGGCTTTTACTGTGGAGCCTTCATGGGGGACTGGGGACCTTTGGGAACCTGGGCTGAAGCAGAAGCTGCAGCCTGGGTCTTTGGCCGGCAAGGCCTGCGACCCTTGGCAATACAGGCACAGATACTCTTCTGAAGCTTGGGGTGGGCCATATAGGCAAGTTGAGTGAGTCTGTGGTTTAGTCCCTTTGGGACCACATTGGCCTTAACTTTCTTGGGCTTGACAAGGGCCTTGATAGCCTTGGCACATACACTCAAGGCCTTGGCATTGTTTTCTTCTTCCTCCTCCTCTTCTTCTTCTTCTTCTTCTTCTTCTTCTTCTTCTTCTTCTTCTTCTTCTTCTTCTTCTTCTTCTTCTTCTTCTTTTTCTTTTTGAGACAGGGTCTCACTATGCAGTTCAGGCTGGCCTTGAGCTCACTCTTGTGGCCCATTTCTGGTCTCGAACTTGCACCGATCCTCCTGCCTCAGCCTCCCAAGTGCTGGGATTACAGACGTGCGCCGCCACGCTGAGCCCTTGCTTGCATTTTCTTGAAGCCCTTTTTGTTGTGCTTCTTGGCAAAGCGCACGTTCCGAAGGAACCTGGGGTCTACCCCCTTCAGAGATTTGTATCTTTGTGACTGAGGTTTCTTGATGCCATTTCTGTGCCTTTTTCGGGACTGGATTGTGCGCGATGTGGTTCTTGGACTTGACCATAACTGCACTGCAAACCGCAGCTGCCAAGTCCCTGGAACCAGAAAAAGAAAAGCTGGGCATCCATCTTTGACCCTCAGTGTGGAGAGCCTCCTGAACAAAGCTTCCTCTACATCCCCTGGCAACTTGGAGGCCAGTTGTGGGGCCCAGCTGCCTCTGAAAGGCTGGGGCAGGACCCACAGTCCTGGTTGTCCCAAGTCCTCCGGGGGTTCTGATGTCTGCTCAAAGTTGAGAGCCCAGGACAGTGTTGTGGGGGGAATTTTTAGTTATTGTTGATCAGGTTAGGCTTCGTTGCTTTGTTTGTTAGCACAGGGGGTCAAAGCTAGGTCCCGCTGACTGCCCGGCAAGTGCCCCACCACTGAGCCACCTGTCTGACGTTCGTGCATTTTGTTACAGCATTAACTGAGCTGAGGTCCGGGGCTAAGACATCCTTCCTGTGATCTTCCTGGTCTTGTCCATCTGCCGTAAGCCATCAAGGTAGTGGCTTGTAGGCTGACTCATAGACCACGCTTGCTCCTGATAGGGTTAACACCTCCAAGTTCAGGATGCCAAAGCTACTGGGCAGCATGCTGGCTTGACTAGTGTTAGAACTCACAGCTCCCACGCTGTCAGCTCTCCCAGGCTCGGTTGTTCATGCTCCACCCCCGTTGCATCACAGGGCCTCCAACCCCACAGAAGACTCTGGGCCACAGCACTCCAACGCAGCCAGCAACAGGCTTTCCTCTGAGAACCCTGGTTGGTCTGAGGAGGGAGGGCTGGCTTGGTTTATTTATTGCTGTCATTAATTAGTTTTGTTGGGGATGAAAGACAGGTCCCCGGAGAAGGCCAGTGCATTAGAGCCCATTATTCCATCATTGTGCTGGGCTTGCCGGCAAGCAGCACAGCCCCTCTTTGCTGTCAGCCCCTCACAATTAATTAGCCCTCAGCCCAGAGAGGCGGCTTGTGCTCCCCGTGGGTGGGGAAGGGCCTCTTCTGGCATCGGATGTCCTCCAGGGCTCCTGTGTCCCAATTCTAATTGGGAGAGGTGTTGGACAAGCCCTCCTGGGTGGGGGCAACTGCCATAGTTAGGGTGCAGGCAGAGGCGGGGAATCCAGGCTGGGTCACCCCCTGTCCTCGTGAGACTGCTGTTGAATATACTCCGGGATGCACCAGACATTTAACTCTCACAGATGTCCCAGGAGGAGCATCTTTATAGGAAGCAGTGGAGGCTGGAGGGAGGAACTTTCCTCAGGAATATACACAGGGACAGATTAGGTGGCACCCTGGCTCTGTCAGACCTACTCAAGAAGCTGGGAGCCTGGTCCCCCAATAGAGAGAGAAGACTATTGAAGCAGAGATGAGGGGTCCTGGGGTGCGGTCAAAAGGGACTGCAAGGGGCATGGAATTAGAAGCCTCGAGTTCAAATCTGTTTGTGAATGGTTGTTAAGGGCTCAGTCTGCCCCTTGGTTCAAAGGTTAGGTCCAGAGAAGGAGCTCTTCTCAAGAGGGAGAGCAGCCCAGTGCTTCCTGCAAGGCGGCCTTTGTGCAGTTGGTTACTGAATCCCCCTGGGCCTCTGCTTCCTGTCAGAAAGGCAGGGGTGGAAATGCCGGCCACACGGAGTCTGAATGAGGACTAAGTGGGATAGCATGTGTCTGATATCTGGGACTGGCCTGTGAGCGTGATGAGAAGAACCAGGAAGGCTTCGGTCTTGGGCCGGCTTTGCAGTGCATCTTGATCAAGTTGGTCCAGTAACCACAGAATCGCTCTGCCCTGGTGACCTCAGGGAGGTCGACAGGGCTGAGGCTCCCAAGGGGCCTTCTGCTCCCCTGCCCAAGGCATCCGTTCCAGGCCCACCCATGCCTCCTGCTGATAATCGTGGGCATGTTGCCCACAGGACCATCCTTGTGCCAGAACCTCGTCTTCCTCTCTGTAATGGGACAGGCTGGCCCAGGCCAGCAGGGTGTAAACTCCAACCCCCATGGTCTCCTCACACAGTTGGAGTATCTGCTCTCTGGCCTTCATGATGGCTGACTCAGGCTTTGCCCGGAGGTGTGGGCCAGGCTGTGTGCCCCAAGGTGCTAAGAAGTTAATTAAACCCTTGGGAGTCCATTTGTTAGGAGGGGAGCAATGGTATATTCAATACCAACCAAGGGTTAGCACACAGCAATGAGCCTTTCTTTAGCTGTGAATAACGGGCTCCCTCCCCCTCACTAGCATCCCCAGCTCTGAGGGATGGCCCTGGAGAGGCCGTGGCTCATCTTAACGGCCAGCATGGATGGGCTCCGCAGGCGGGCCTCTGGCGCGCAGTCTCTGCCACTGATGCCAGCTCCTCTCTGCTGTGGTCTTAACTCTTCTCCAGGGGAGACCAGAGGCCCAGCGGGGAGGGCAACGGATCTCTCTCTGTCTCTCTGTGTGCCTCTCTTTCTCTCTGTGTCTCTGTCTCTCTCTGCGTGTCTCTGTCACTGTCCCCCTCTGTCCCTCTTTCACCCCAGCTGCTGGGGGAAAAGTCACCGAGTTGTAGCCCCACAGCATTCTCACTGTACGTGGCCAGCAGCCCTGATGTGCAAGCGGTCTGAGAAGCAGTTTGGCCAGTCAAGTGAGTAGGAGGTGAGCGCGGCCCAAGTAGGTGTGAATCTGTCTTATTTCTGATAAACTCCCTGCCTCCATTAAGTCCACATGCCCAACCTACAGAGGGCCACCTACCCTGAACAGCAAGACAGGCGGTGCAGAGCTGTGACCCAACCTGGGCCAGGCCCAGCGCGTGGCACACACACAGCTGACTCCCACTTCTCTGAGCTTTGTTCTTCCCTGGCTATGGCTGTAAAAATTGAGGCTGGTCTAACTGTGCATCCCACGTAGACCTTGGGGACAAAGGAGACCTGATCAGTGTCCTTGGGGACTGCGGTGTGGCACCCAACTCGGAGCAGCATGGCCCTGGAGCTCCTAACTCGGGACGGCTGCCAGATGGATCCCCTCTGATCCTGCTGCTCACCCCAGGCCACCACCAGTCGTCTGTTCCTCCTTTTGTGGGCACTGCCTGCTCAAGATCCAACCTGTACCTGAGGGAGCACCATCACAGCTGAGAAATAGGGAGCCCTGAGGCCGCCCCCCCCCCAGGTGGTCCTTGCTTTGTCCCCTTTGTGATAGCACAAAGAAGAAGCCAGCTGGGGGAGGGAAGGATTCCAGGGCCTAGCAGGTGTCTGTCACCATCCTGGAAGCCGGTGTGGGGGCAGTGACAGGAGGGGCAGGGTGCAATCATTCACTAGCAGAGCTGGGGACAAGGCACCCTGATTAGGCTTCTGTGATAATCGCCACCCACCTGGGCTGGCACCCCCAGGACCCCCGCCCCCCATGGCAGTCGGCCCTTTGTCTGCCTGGGGAGTCTCCAGCTTCAAAGCCTGAGATTGTGGCTGATATACTGGGTGGGAGCCAGGCCCTGGAACCTGAGCACCAAGCGATGAGGCTGGAGGGGGTGCTGGGGGTCAAGGGCTCCTAGAGCTGGGGGAGCCAGGGCTCCCTCGTCACCGGTGCACTTTCTCAGAGGTGGAGGCCCATGTCCTCTGCTTCTCTAGGCCAGAAAGTGCACCAGAAGTCAAGAGCGGGAAGACCAAGTGGGGAGAGGAGGAACAATGTGTGTGTGTGTGTGTGTGTGTGTGTGTGTGTGTGTGTGTGCGCGTGCGCGCACATGCACGCACTCACACATGTAAATACATGCACAGTTATATGCAAATCTTTGTTTCTTTATTTTTGGTACCAGGAATTTAACTCAGGCCCTTCCACTTGTCAGGCCAGTGCTGTGGGGCTGAGATCTATATCCGCAGCCTCCTGACCCATGGATCTTAGACCACGACCTTTGTGGTCAAGGTGAGGCTAGGAAAAGACTGTGGATCCACTGGACGGTCCTCCTCGGCTCCCCCGCATCGCAGCCACTCAGCTCCAGGGGTGGTTTCCATGTGTCTCTTCTGGAGAAAATTCTTTAGCAAGGGCATATGTTTGTCTTTTCAGGGACAGTGTTCCAGAGGTTGACCTTGTGTTGTGCAGAATGAGAACGGGTGGGCAGCTACCAGGCATCTTTGAGGACTATCGTGGCTTTGCAGTGAGTTCCATCTGGCTCATCTGGAATGTTCCAAGCTGGAGTGGCCCGGAACACACTGCTTCCTCTCTTTGCTCCCTTCCTCCTTGCCTTGTGGCCTCTGCGGCCTTCTGGGCTCAGCTCTCAAATAAACAACTTGCATCCAGATCTCTGGTTATTTGTGTGGGCCACAAGTAAAGACGGACTGGCAGTGGGGGTGGGTTGTGTCCTCCTGGTGACCTGCACAGGGGCACTGGGCAGCGAAGGACAGAGGAACAAAGCCTCTCAGAGGCTCCTTGAGTGCGCATCTTCCCTGAGCAAAGAGGGTCCCCGGTCCCCTTCCTGCAGTAGGTGACAGAGGAGACCTCTCTGCCTTTTGGGGCGCACCCTGGTGCCCACAGGGAACCTGCACTGTGGCCATGGGGCTTGTAGGCTTGGGAAGTCCTGGCTGAGGACACACATGAGAGCGGGCGGTGGTGAGTGCCAGCAGGTGGGTATCTGTACACAGGTAAACATGGCGTTGTGTGTTTGTTGTGTTTTCAGAATCTGAATCCAAGGGTTTCTGGCTTTGAGGCTTTGGCCCTGGTCCCTCTGCCAAGCCAAGAGCTGATCAGCAGCAGGGCAGGCCCTGTCCCTAAGAGTGAAGCTTGCAGTGGAACCATGGTTGTTGTAGAGAGATGACAAGACCTCTCCAGCCTTCTGTGGCCAGGTGGGGACATGGGTGTGGACTGTCACGGAATGCTTCATGCTGTCATGTGGCTCTGTCTCTGCCCCAAGGAGTGATCTATGTAAGTGGCGTTTAATACTCTGAGGACTTGGAACCCATGTCTGAGGGCCCTGGGCCTATAAGCTACTGAACCAGGGCATCTAGGAGAAGTGCAGGCCTATCCAGCCTACTCCCTTTTCACATCCTGGCCCCCCAAGCCCTGATTTCCCACTAAAAATGGAACAGCGAGCTTGACGGCGTGTTGCTGGGGCTGAGAGTGGGGTACACTGCCTGCCCACAAGAGGAGCTGATGGGGTCCCCAGCTTCCCTGGGGCTGACATTCCTGTCCAGGGTCCTCCAGATGCAGGGCCTGAGGACATCAGCTTGGCCCAGCCTGATGTTTCATGTGAGGAAGTCAAGGCTCAGAGAGGGAAAGACATCTCCCCAGGGTTCCACAGGACAACAGAAGGGCTAGGATTAGAACTGGTACCAGGCTTGCCAGAACAACCAGCTCTGCAGAGGAATTTTGTGCTCTTTGTACTTACCTGGGCCTATTGCTTCAGTTCTCCTACACTGGCCAGAAGCCACAGTAGGGTGGCAGTGTCCAGGCTACAAGTGGTCTCAGGGTTCTGAGACAGCCCCCAGCAAATGGCTCCAACCCACAGTCCCAGTCAGACCTGCTGGCCCTGTTTGACACCAGCAGCCCTCAGTCTCATGGGCCTGATAGGCCTGAGTGAAGCCAGCCCTACCCGGGTACCGCCCCCTAGCCTCTATAGTCATGGTCCTGCCACTGCCCTAAGCCTGTCAGTGTTATTTGGAAATAGGATCTTTGGAGATGTAATCCCGGGCATAATCCAGTGTCCGAGTAGGAAGAGGGAAATGCGAAGGGATCAGAGATGCGTGCAGCAGCGTGGGTCATCGAGGGACACTGAAGGCCAAAGTAACACAGCCCAAGGACTGCAAGGATGGCCGGCAGCCACCAGAAGCTGGTGGGGACAAGGCAGGATTCTCCTCTAGACCCTGTGAAGGGAGCAGGCCCTGCCCACACTTGGGGCCTCTGAACTGTGGGAGGTATCTCTTAGGCTATTACCCTGCTCTGTGGTCATTTGCCATGAGGACCCCAGGAAAGTTACACCTGTCCTCCGCACACAGCTGGGGTCACTTGTGGGCCCCAGCCCATCATGGGCATTCACCACCCCAGTCCCTTGCCCCAAATGGATCTTAGTTCCCTCATCTTTCGAATAGCCAGGTGCTCCCCGCCCTGGCAGCTCCCTATTGATCTCCTCCCTGCTCTGGGCCAGCCCCTCCCCCCTCCCTCCTTGTGAGCTGAGTCAGGCCTATTCTCCAAATCCCCACACCATCTCCAGCAGGTGCCCCATCCCACCAGCTTCTTCTGGCCTTTAAGCCAGCTGGAAACCCCTGGACTAGATGACCCCCAAACCCTGGGTAGCACTTCCAGTTTGCCACATGCTGTGTTGCCACCACTGGCTTATTGGGGAATCCCTGCCACTGGATGAGACCCAGGGCATGAAAGTCATTCTGTATTCTCCAGGACAGCATGGAAAAAAAAAAAAAAAAAAAAAAAAAAAAAAACAGAAAGATGATTCCCACCCAGTCCTTTCCTTTGAGGTGGGGAAACTGAGGCCCAGAAAGCTGAACTGGCCCAGAGTTATGCAGCCAGCAGGAACCAAGCCAGAGATCTTCTACAGTGGAATCCACATTTGGGAGTGGAAAGCCTTTGGGTTTCCCCAAGAGCGGAAGCCACTTCCTGGGTCCCTCCAGCCTCATCGCTCCCATGGGATTAGGTGGGTGGGGCTCTGAGGGCTGGAAGACCTCGGGCCTCAGGAAGGTGACCTTGTAAGCTGATTGGGGGTGAGTGGGTGCGGGAGGCCTGGGAGCTCGGGGGTGGGAAGTCCTCTCCGGGCTCTGGCGCTCTCCCTGGGCTGCTTTGCTCCTGCCCCTGCTTTAGTCTCCTCATCTCACGCCAGCCTGGATGAGTCATTTAGACTGCACACTTTCCCCACTGTAAGTAGTCAGAGGAGAGGCCCCTGGTGCCGCCACACAGGACATGGGCTCCTGGTGCTTCCCTTGCTTGTAGTCCCAGCCCCTTTATGGCCTGGGTGTCCCCTGCTGCCTGGGGCAGAGCACAGGCTGCCGCTGAATGGCTGTACAACCTGCTGGGCCTGGCACATACAAATGGACCTCATTTCTATCTCACCCACCCCTGTGGGGCGAGACCACGGCACAGCTCACTGAGGAGGAGACTGAGGCTGGCCAGGCAGGCCAGAGGAGTGGAGTAGCTACCTCCTGCCACCTGCCAAGATTTTCTCTGGCTTTGGTGGCATCAGTGTCCTGGGTACATCTGCACCTAGGTGGTTTTCAGCCACGTGGCACGGGACCAGCTCAGACCTCTGTATGGCTCCAACATGCACCCCAAGCTTCAATGAAATCTGTAACTACTTAAGACCATGGCTTTGATGCTCAGAAACAGCTGTGTCCACTTCTCCTGGTCCCACACCACTGGAGCAGGTGGCCCTGGCGAGGGCCATGGTGGTGGTTCCTGGGCGCCACCCTCCACAATGCCTGGCCTCTTCCAGAAGTCCATCAGTTTCCTCTGTCCCCCTGTGGGAAGTCGAGGCATCGGGGAGATGAAGGGCTCATCCAGGCCAGGTGATTTTGCTGATGTCACCGCTCTGCAGATACTAAATATTGATCATGCAATAAATTACCCTGCACCTTCCATGATTCAGGTCTTGGTGTTGTCCCAGAGAAGACAAGGGGCTCCCCCAGAGCCGATGGGCACCCTTTCCCTAGGGAATCATGGGCTGGGCTGAAAGCGGCTTGGAGGTCAGCTGGTCTGTCCCCTGACGTCAGCCAGAGGCTGAGATGAGCGCAGGGCATGGAAGGAGACTCTGTCCATCTGGCTCCTTACCATGACCAATCACCTCTTACGAATTTCGTCTCCAGGTCTGACTATGGTCCATAGTGACCAGGAGCTAGGTAAGCAGGCTCCCTAACTTGACACCCAAGTGACTCCAGAGCTTCACTTCTAGGGAGCAGAGCGAGTATCTCAAAGGGCCCAGAAGTTTCCTTAGGGGCATTTCTTAGCTATACATTTGCTGTGTGACTTTGGCAGATGTGCAACACCTCTGAACCTGAACGTCCCCATCTGTGAAATGGAGCAGCGTTTCTGCTGGCTGACTTCCTGCACTCGCCAGCAAAGCGGAGGCTTCCCAGGCAGAGTCCTGGACAGAGGCGGGAGCCCTGGGCAGCCTCCTCTGCGGTAAACAGCTCCATCAGATGAGACAACAAACGGGCAAGGGCTTTGCAAATGTAAATTGCTTTGTAAATACAGAGTGTTGTGTAAATGTTAGGGGTAATTATATGCTTCAGGAATTAGGCAAACTCCCTCAGAAGGGGGGAGGTTCCTAATTTGTTCTTTTACCCAGCAAGGGATGCCTGAGTTCAGTGTTTTGGGAGGGGGCAGCCCCAGAGCCCAGACTGGCCATGTCTTTCTCCTCCCCTTTTCCTCCCCTGGGCTTCAAGCCAGCCAGACTCAAGCTTCCTGATTAAAAAGGCCCAAGAGTGGGGAGCTTATCGGTTACGGGGAATCAATAAGCGTTTTCTTTATATTTTTCAATTAAAAGAGAGAAAAACTCAAGTGCCCTGCCCATCAATAGCTGCGGGGGAGGAGAGCGGAAGGGCAGGGTCAGTGGGCGGGGCCTGTGGTACGTCCTGGCCAGATCTGTTGCCTGCGCCAGGCTGCTGTGGGGACTGTCTGGAAGTGCCCAGCAGGGGGCAGAGGCTGGGCAGTGCAGCTGGCCTGCGGGGCTGCCTCTCAGCTCTTCACCTGTTTGGACAGAACACAAGGCAGGTAAGAAGACTCGGGCATGGAGACGTCCCCTCAGAGGCCTGACTTGCTGCTCCCAAGATAACTGGGCAGCAGAGTCCCCTTGGGTGGGGAGCTGTGAGTGCAGGGAAGCAGAAGTTTCCAGAGTGAACACTCTCCCTGCCCTTCCAGGTCTCTTCCCAGGTCCTGCCTCTGCCTGGATGCTCTGAGCTCCGGCTGCCCGTGCCCTGCCCTAACCCCTGCACTCACAGGAGTGGGACCGAAAGGCTGGCTGGCACTCTTGCCTGAGGGAGTCGGTAAGGTGCAGAATCAGCCATGGAGGTGAGGCTTGTGGATGTCAGCCACCCCAACACCTTTGCCCATCTGCTTTTTGTCCCAATCTGCTTTCCACACTCTGTACAGGGCAAGCCCAAGAACATCCCCAGCCTCCTTCACGTCCCCCAAGGAACCTGCCCTAGGCTCTGCTGCTTCTGGGAGAACCTGACCCTTCAGTCACTCCCCACAGGCGCGGATGGAGCCGCTACTCTGCCAGGGGCTGGATCCTGGTGATACACACGGGAGGGGAGCCCCGTGGATCCAGCAAGACCCCGGCTGGGGCTGCCATTCAACACTGCACTGCCCTGGCACCCTCCTTCCAGTGTCAGCCATGTTCTAACCCTCAAGGTGATGGCAAAGGAGCTGTGGCCTTTAGGCACTGGCGGGGTCACATGGAGAGACTCTTCATGAACAATCCAGGACTCATAATACAGACCCGAGAGAGCTTGTCCCTTCCACCATGACAGACTGTTGTAATGAGAAGTCGCCATCAGTGGGATGCAGGTGTCTCCCAGGCCCCAAAGCCGCTGACACTTTGGCTTTGGTCTTTCCAATATCCCAAACTGTGCGCATCAGGGGTACCCTGGCCATGGCATTTGTCACAGTATTCAGCCTAAATGGACCAACACAACGGCTTCTCTCCCTTCCTGTCTCTCATATGCTCAAGTGTTTCCTTGGACCACCTCCTGAACATGCGGCCTGTACCCGTTTCTGAGTATCAGATCTCTTCTTGCAAGAACCCAAAAGAAGAAAAGCAGTGGGTCAGAGGCATCTGGAGATGGGCTCAGAATGTATTTTGCAAGCTAGGAAGAAGACAGGCTGTGGATTTGCTGCAGAGGATGAGGAAAATAAAGACTCAAGATTCACATCACGGTCAGTGGTTACGTGAGCAGCAGATGTGGGTCGCTGGCCATTGAGAGCAATGGCTCCTCTGGGTTGAGGGGTCACATCTGGGGGCCTGAAGCTTGCTATGTGACCTTGGTGTGGCTCCCAGGGCTCTCTGAAGTGGACATTCAGCGTGGGAAGTCCATAGAGAAACAAGACTGCCAGGAGAGGCAGGACCTTCCCAGCCCACGCCCTCAGCCGTGGCCCTGGCCAGGCAGGTGCGTCCTCCACACGCAGAGAGAGCTGCATGTCTCTCAGGGAGGTCCTGAGAGCTCTTGGGTCCCGCGGGCTCATGGGGCCCAGGCCTGAGGCCCGGAGCATGAGCTCGGAAGCCAGAGGACCACGACGGTGATGGAAACTCAAGGCCCACCTTCCAGGGAACGCTCCCAGGGCCAGCGCTCACCTTACAGCCCTCGTTCATCTCGTAGTGCACCAGGGAAGGTCTGGCGGGAAGCACTCTGTAGGCAAGGAAACTGAGGCTCTGCTCTGCAGCGCCCTCTAAGTGGGGGAGCGCTGACCTCTCCATCTGCACCCCTGAAAGGGCCTCGAGTCTGCTGAAGGCAATGGCAAGACCAGCTCCTGGGCTGCTCCTGGCAGGACGGCAGCACCATGGGAGGGGCCAGCACAGGGCCTGGCCCTTGGTGCATAGGCTATAGTCTTGTCTGGAGCTGGGCCCTGAGAGGGAGAAGGAGGCTGGGGCCACTGGGGATCCATTCTACAGCCCTCCTGACCCCACCTGAGTGTGAAGGGCTGGGCCCCCGTGAGGCTGGGCCATTTAACTGATGGCAAACAGGCCCTAGGCTTCCAGAACAAGGCCTCAATTGGTCCCTCTCTAGGGTGCTGAACACAGGCAGGAGGAAGCAGCCTTGTGTCTGGAAACTTCATCTTCCTACTTACTTCCTGAGCACTGCATGGAGCAGAAATCCTCTCTTCCCCTCCCCCAGGCCACTGAGGACCTGGATGCCCCAAATTAAACCCTAGAAAGGGAGGTGACAAAGTAGGGGTTTAATTGGCCAGGTCTGGTGTGGCCTGATAAGCAGCTGCCCATGTTTGTGGGGAAGGAGGGGTGTGAGTGTGCAAACGTGCTTGCGCTTGTGCACCCGGTTGTGGGTTTGCATAATCTCTGCACAGGCCTGAGGCCGCCATCTCTCCCACGGTGAGGCCCTGTTGGCCAAACCCCCTCCCGCTGTCCCAGAGAGTTGGTCATTCTTCAATTGCTGTACGCTGAGAACCGCCTGCCTCTGGCCTCACCCTGGTACAGGGGCCTGTCCCCGACTCTGAAGGGGCAGTTGGATGTGCCTTTCTCCCCACGCAGGGCTCTGGCTGGCAGAACCCAAGCAGAGGACCCTTCCCTCTGGAGTGGTGCTATGGATGTGTGGGCACTGGGAAAGGTGGGAGACCCTGTTCCTGGATGGCCTTGAGAACCCGAGGATGAATAAAACATATGAATGGAGCAAACATGAGCTTTTTGACAAACTGCTATAAAAAGACAAATCTGGGCAGTCACTCTACACCCCTCAAGAAACTGACTCAAAGTGATCATAGACCTAAATGTAAACTACAAAAGCATAAAACTCTTAAGAAGACAACATAGGGAAAACCCTAGATGACTTGGGCATAGCAAGGGCTTTTTAAATATGACCTCAAAGGCACAATCCATGAAAGAAATAATTGATAGGCAGCACTTCATTAAAACAAAAATTTCTGCTCCATAAAACTCACTGCCGAGAGAATGAGAAGACCAGCCACAGCGTGGGAAAATATTCACAAGTGACATATCTGATAAGAAAAAATCATTATATAAAAAAAAGAGTACGCTCAGCATTCAACAACAAGAAAACAAATAATCTAATTTAAAAATGGACAAAAGACCTGAACAGGCACCTCACCAAAGAAGACAGAAAAATGTCAAGTAAGCATCATCTACCCTTAAAGGGTTGCAGATTAAACCCACAACGAGATACATTTGCTATGACTTATGTCCAGATGTCCGGCCAAGTCCTCTGCGCTCACAGGCGGGCTTTGGGATGGATGATCCAGGTGGCCGGATCATGGTTGTGTGAATATGGCTAAGGGTGTTCACTAGCTGGTTTGGCATAGTTCTGAGTACGGATAATGGAAAGGCCCACCTGGGTGTGGGCGGCACCAGCTCGTAGGCTTGTATCCCGGATGGGATAAGGAGAGAAGGGAAGCTCGTTGCTTGCTGCTTCCTGGCTGTTCTGCGGCTTCTCCTCTGCCAGGCCACCCTGCCTTGGACGCAGCTGACTATGGACTGAAACCTCTACAAACTGTGAGCTAACATAAAACCTTTCTTTCTTTAACTTGTGGGTATTGACTATTTTGTCTCAGGGTCAAAGAAATAACTAGGACTCCACTGCATCCCTTTTAGAGTGGCCGTACACCAGGACTAAATACTGGTGACAGTGTGGAGCAACAAGAGCTCTTGTCCGGTGTTGGTGGAGATGAAAGATGACCTGGTCACTTGGGAAGAGAGACTGGCAGCTTCTACCAGTCAAACACGTAACTTTCCCTGTACAGTCTAGCTATTGTTCTCCTTAATGTTTACCCAAATAAGCTAAAAATTTAGGCCTATACAAAAACCTGCACATATTTATAGTACTATCATCCAGAGCTGCCGGTATTAAGCAGCCTAAGTGTTCCTTCGTAGATGAATGGATAGATTTTGGTGCACTAGGACAGTGGAGTACTGCTCAGTACTAGAAAGGAAGAGCTAGGGAACAGTAGTTATTTCATGGAGGAAACTTAGCTGCGCATTACTAAGTGAAAGCAGCCAGCCTGAAAGGCTGTGTGCCATACGATTCTAGCTGTACAAAATTCTGAAAAAGGCAGAGCTGGAGACAGTAAAAAGATCGGGAGAGGGACGGATGAATAGACCCTGTAGATACCATAATTGTGCTATGTGTCATTATTTATTATAGAATATGTAACTCTAAGAATAACTCCTGATGTGCATAATAGACCCTGGGAGAGTTTGAGGTGTCGATATTGTAGGTTTACTGACTGTAATAAACAAGGAGCTGTGCATGCAGAGGAGTGGGGGGATCTAGGAAACTTTTGTATCTTCTGCTGCATTTTGCTGGGAATACAAACTGTGCTAAAGATAAAGTTTGCTTTGAAATACGTGCATGAAAAACGCATCCATCCAGCACCAGCCTAAAAGCATTTCCTCTGGGTGATCACTGAAACTCTATCTTTCTGGTTAATGTGGTGGTTATTATTACCAATGGTCGTTGAGTGCCTCTCAGATACTACGCCAAGCCCTTGGCTTTGATTAGGTCATCATCCTCACGATAGCCCCTCAAGGAGCGAGGACCCATTTTACAGGTGAAGCAGCCGTGATCAGAGAGCTGCGCCCCCTTGCCCAGAGTCACCCAGGTGTTGGCGATGGGTCTTGGCTGTGGAGCAGCGTCCCCCTGCTCCCTGCACAGAGCGCTCAGCGCCTACAGGACAGTGGAAATTCCCAAGAAGAACTGCTGCAGTCTTCGTGCTCTTGCACCTGGCTCGCATTGCCTGCGCTTCATAACGGGAATGGGTCAGGGAGGTGGGGCCCTGCTGCTGCCTTGGCTCTTTTATGGTCACACCTTACCTTCTGGGGCTCGCTCCCCAGTCTCTGGGGTCTCACAGGCTTCATAAGAGTGAAGGAAATATTGAGAATATTAAATTTATAATTGAGTAAAACTAGGGGAGAATCACTGAGTCACTGCTTAATAATTCCCAAATGGTTCACCAATGTTTTGCAGACACGCCAGAGTCACTGGTTTACGTGTCCTGAGTATGCAGATGAGAGGTTGGGTCTTGACACCGGAAGCTGGGTGGCACCAACACTACTATCAGTGCTATAGACTGGAACCCAGAGCACCCTCCCTCGCCCTGACAATGTCATTCTCTGGCTAGGGTTCAAGCAGATCCTACTGTGTTTACATAAACATGTGCAACAACAAAGTTATAAGAACACCTGTGTACACTTGAAGTTGATTTATTTCTGGGTAGCAAGTTCCAGATTTTTTTGCTGTAAAAGTTTTATTAAATAAAAGGATCCAGGGTTCCTTGGAGAAATGATGGCTTTGAGGACTGTGTTGAGAAACTGTGCTAGGCATGTCTGGAGCCTTTTGTGGTGCCAGAACGTAAGGTGGTACAGAAAAAAAAAAAAAAAAAAAGAACAGAGCAACTATCAGCTTCTAGCGAAAAATATAAAAGATGGAGACTGCATCAACAGAACAGAGCAGACGAGCTACAAGAGCTTCTGATAGCCAAAGCTGGGACACTTGGAGCAGCACAAGCAGTATCAAGGGCACTGAACTCCAGCAAATATGGTAGAAGGAACAAGAGAAATAGCAAAGCACCATCAGGGTGCCACGGGAAATGCTGCTCCAGGCAGACGTCATGATGGGTGTTCTGGGTGACGAATGAAGCTTAAGAAGCAGGATGCTTGCCTCGCCCTCAGAGGGTCTCTCCTGAAGCTGTTACTCACTGCAGTGGTGTATAGATGCAGAAGTAGAGATGAAGCTTCATTCTTAACCATGGGCCAGGCTTAGCGACTCACCTCTAAGAATACAGTACAGGGACGAAAGCAGGCCAAGCTGCAACAGAGAACTAGCAGGAGCCACTTTAAGCAAGCCACCAAGGGCAGCAACACCGGGATCATCGCCTTGTGTGTACCCTGGTGTGATGTGATGGAAACCCAGGGTGCTTCATGAGGAGAAAGGGAGGAAGGCTGGAAGCACGCGGGACGTCAGTCCTGCATGTTGTAGGGGAGCTGGGTGATGCCTGGAAAGTCTCTGTGGTATCTCTGAACTCTTCTGGAAACCAAGTTACTTAAAAGTGAAACATTTTTAAGAAACACGTGCTTTGTCCTGGGCTCAGGATGCCCAAAATACTGAAATGCTGACCTTAAGTGAAGCGAGAGGGTTGCGAAAAGTCAAGGCTAGTTTGAAAACAGCAAATCCAGTCTGTGGTTTCTGCTGTTGAGCGCACATCGCAGAAGACAGCTCTGGATCACCAGAATGGGCTGCGGCTGCATATTGTTTTACAGCCACCTTGATTGGTGACTGTCTCATTGGGAGAGAACCATGAGGTTTATTACAATCATTGCTAGGGGCTAGAGATGAGAGGGAGTCTTCTAGACCTTCTGGGATTTCCCCTGTCTCTATGAAATTTCTGTGGTCTTCCCATCTTCCCAACATTGCCCCAACCCCTGTAACAGGGACAGCGAGGCAGAGGTCCGCCTGAACCTCAGCACCGCATACACAAGACGAAATCCTGGAAATACTGCCTGGCAGCTGTCCTGAGACTTCCAGAGAGAGCTCTGCCCAGAAGCCAGGAGCCCTGGGCTTGGCCCCCGCCGTGGAGCCCTGGGCAAGCCTGTGCCTTCCCAAGCTTGTTCCTTCATCTGACAAGCAAGGGGCTTTGCCTCTTTCCCCGGAGTCCAGGAGGGTTCAAAGGAGACCACACCTGGGAAGCAGGAGGGGAACTTGGCACTGGCTGGGCCTTGGGTCACGGGGTACAGATTCCTCACTTATGAATGGGGCTGGCATTAGGACCAACTTCACAGAGAAAGTAGGAGACTAAGGTGCGCATGGTGAGCATGGTGGCTGAGTGTGAGCATGGTGGCTGCGGTAGGTGAGGTGGTCTCGCCGGTGATGCAGATGATGACGGCCGTGATGGGTATTAGCTGAATCCATCCAGAGCAAGGTGGAGGGTCTGTGTGATACCAGGGGCTGCCAGCCTCCTCTCCTGCAACCAGCCTAAGTTGGCACAACTTGAGATCCACTAACTAGAGGCCAGTGCCTAGCTGTCGAACCTCTTCTGGCCCAAGCCCCAGCTCCAGGGGCATCACAAAGTTGCCCAGGCCTGTGTTGGCCAAGCTGCCCAGGGCTAGGGAGAAGCAGGGTAGGGCGGGGGAGCGACAGGCCAACCTCCAGCCTCCCAGGAGATGTCGCAGGCTTAGCAGGGGCTGCTTGACACATGTCGGATAAAATAAGAAAAAAATAAATAACAATGTTTATAAGAAGATTAGCAAGAAGGCAGCAAAATTTCTCTGGGGAGTCCTTGGCGGCATCTGGGAGTGACAGCTCCCATTGCCTTATCAGAGGCGTAATGAGTTGCCAGGATTTGGGGTCATTAAAAATCCTCCCCGGCTGGGGCCCCTCCCTCCCTCACTGCCTTTGATGGTAAAGTCAAGAGGCCTGGGTGGGGGGGGGGACCAGGCTTCCTGCCCCCACTGTGTGTTGGCCCCTGGCTGTCCCTGTCAGAGGTGAGATGGTGGGGCCAGCCTGGCAGAAGTAATGTAACATGACGGCCCAATTTGTGCCCTCGCCCTCTTGGGCAGGGAACCTGTCTCCCTGTGTGGATTAGGCTCCATTTTATCTCAGCTCCTTCAGAGATAAAGGGGCCTGGGGGCTCTGCGTCATGGCCACAGACACTGACCACTAATCTCATCCAATGCCTCGTTTCTGCATGTGGGGAAGCTGAGGTCAGGAGGGGCAGACAGCACCAACTGCGGCTGTGCACTAGGGGAGAGCCAGGCCTTGAACCCGGGTCTGCTATTCCCAGTCCTGCACTGGGTGTATGATTTTTGGGTCCCTGTCTTTGTGTAGGGAGGATAGGACGGAGGACACAAACAAAGGGAACACATAGATGCTTGTACCCCACAACAGCAAGCAGAGTTCTTCTGAGATACTTGGTCACCAGGGCACAGGGGGCGGTGCTCAGGAAGACCCAGGCTGAGCAGGAGAGGGGGCGTAGATGCTACCGTCCTCGGGCCGTGCACACCCCTGGACCAGACTCCCAAGTCTGGCCCCACCCCTCCCACCTTTATCATCATCCTCTTTGCCTCTTCATCACGAGGCTTATCTTTAAGAGGCTCAGAGCACTTGTAATGTATTGATTTTCTCAGCCACTCACCAATCCCAAGTCCCTGGAAAGATGACAAGTGTGGACAGAGGAAGGCTGGGCATGGCCCCCACCGCCACCCCTGGCTCAGACGGTGTCTTTGGGTACCAGGTACCAGTACGAAGCGGAGGTGGCGGGGGACACTTGGTGACAGAGTGAGGCTGGATTCTAGCAGCATCGCTCACTGTCCCTTAGGCACGCACCCTTGTGCCACCGCCCTCCCAGCTGAATGTGGCAGCCATGCTGTCACTCTGTATGAGATGGTTCTGGAGGCTCTTTCAGTCAGAGAAGGGCCACTGCTAAAGTGGTGAAGCTGTCATCACCCCATCCCTGGACTGCTCCGAAGAAAGCGAGGACCCAGTCCACTGCGCAAGCAGGGAAGGCCAAGCTCCCCTGCAGGCCCTACCCACCCCTGCCAGCCGTCTCGGCCTGTAACCTGCCGCCCCTCCGCTTCACCTACACTGCTATAACTTCTCAGCCATTTCTACTGGACAGGATCTTAAGTCACACAGCAGCTTTAGTCTGCTTTGTCCAGCTGGGGCCAGGACAGAGGAGCAGAGTAGATGAGGAAGCGTGCCAGGTCCCACAGAGCTAAGACCTGTGCTGAGGTCCCGAGCTGGAGCCTCGCTCCCACGGCAGGAGCCCCGGCAGAAGTAACTCCTCAGCAGATCGTGTCTGCCCCAGGGGCTCTGGTTCTCCTCTAAGGCCGCCGCCTCTCTCTCTTCATCTTTGCCCAGCCCTGGAGCATCTGCAGCCAGAGACTCCAACCTGGGCCTTGGCAGCTTGAGTAGAAGGGACACCTAGGGCTCAGGGCAGAAGTGCAGAACCCCAGCCCAGCACTGGCGCCTGCTGCCTGTGCTTTGGCAGAGGACTGGGATCTCCCAGGGCCGCCCACCCCCGCAAGACCCCAGACCCAGTACAGCGCAGGCTCAGGGGAGACTGCAGGAGGGGCAGCATCTCCTTTCTGCAGCTGGGTCTCTGTCGGCTCAGGGCAATATGGCCTTCCGCCCTGGCTCGCACCACCACGAGGGGCTCTGGGTCACCCTCACCCACAACAGCAGGATATCAAGACTGGCACCGAGTTTACATTGGAAAAGCAAATTCAAATCAATTCAGGCCTCCCTGAAAAGCTTCCTTTCTCAATGGCTTGAATCCCCATTGTAACGCAGGAGATCCAGATACATAATAATAATAAATAATGGCTAGTAAGGATGGGGCCCATCCTGGGTGCCAGGTTCTGCCGAGGGCTCTATTTGCAGGGTGTCTCTGGTTTTTCTGACAACACTAAAGGTGAGGCCCATTCTCATCCCACTTTACAGATGGAGAGACCGAGTCTCAGGGGGTTCCAGGAGTTACTGTTCAGAAGGCCTGGAGTTCACCACCCTCTCCCTTTCACTGCCACTGAGACCTCAAGGCACTTCCATTAAGACATCAAGGGAGTTGCTTGATGTCCCAGACCAACATGGGGAAACTGAGGCTGGTCTCCCCTCAGCCTGGTGCCTCTTCCTCTTTGTCCCAGAAAGGACCCCAGCCTCTGATGTCTCTGAGGACCTGGGAAGAGGAGACAGGATATAGGAGAACTGAGAACTGCATTTGGTTTTTCTCACCAAAGCAATTCATTTCTTTAGGCAAATGAGCTGGGGAATGTCACCGCTGGAGCCCAGGAGTGATTAATTACTAAGGAAATGAGTGGCTAGTGAGCCCAGGGCTGAGTGGTGGAGGCTGACTCAGGGCTGCTTCTGCAGCATTACTGAGCCCTGAGCCAGCGCTGGCTGAGCCGGGGTGGGGGCGGTGTCCCTACTGGGTGCTGCTCGAGGCAGGGGGAGGAGAGGCCATGGTCCTGCGGAATGACAGCTCCATGGAGGACACGCGGAGGAGACCCTAGCTGGGTACAGGGGGCAGCTTGGCTGCTCACAGGAAACACAAGGGCTCCCTTCCTTGGCTCGTTCAAGGCAGTCTTGGCCCATGATGTCCCCTGGCTGCCCACACAGGTGCTCAGGCTGCAGTGCCCGCACCCGCGCCTGCCCTTCCTAGTCCAGGGGACCTCACCCTTTCACGGCTTCACCCCATCCAGTGCACCAGAAGAGTCCATCCTGTGCCCTAGTCCCTCATGGCCAGGTAGTACCCACAGGACATATGGGCAAAAACTAGATCTTCGGCAGCCTGCAGGTTACACATGGAGTTCAACCAGGACTGTGGTCCTCACTGGGGGCCCAGCTGTGGCACTACTCAGGTCACAAAGTGCAGGAGCAGAGGGGCTGTAGAGTTGTGTCTTGTTTGAAGGCGAAGGGCCAGAACAGGGCTCTGCCTTTTCCCCAGTCACATGGCATGCGTGTGGTAGATGCAGGACTGGATCTGTGTCCTAATTTCCGGCAGGACTCTGTGTATGTCCTCCTCGAGTGACCGGCTGGGCCCTGTGGAGGGCTAGCTACTCCCTGGGCCTTAGTCGTCTGTCCTTGGGTGTCCTCTGTAAGCACACCTATGGGTGGCCTGTCTAACAGAGCATCCTTCTCCCCCACCCTAGCCACACCCTCTCCCCCAGAAGCAGTGGGTCCGGCCCCTGTCCTGTGGCACCTGGCCAGGGCAGGGTTAAATCCAGCAGCTCCTCCCTCTTTCCCTCCTCACTCATGACAAGCTTGTCCGCAAGCGCAAGCACGTGTTGGGACCCTTGCTAAGAATAGCGGCTGGCTGCTCCTGCTCTGCTCTGGCTGACTGGTGTGCTGCCTTCACACTGGGGTTTGCTGCCTACAGCTCCAGGCCCAGGAGTCTGCAGTACCTCCTGAGCCCACCAGGCCCCAGGCCCGAGAGCCGGCAGCCCATCTCTGAAGCCTAAACAAGGCCCAGGGGAGAAGCACCGGAGGGCTGGGTGCCCCAGAAAGGCCTGCCTTGAGCCGTTTCCATGACAGCATGGAGTGCACTCCGTGCATGCTCCATGCATGCTGGGCCATCCAGGCAGGAGCCCTGTGAGCGGAGGTCTGTGCCTCTGCTGAGGCGGTGGAGTCCTGAGGCACCAGGAGGAGGCTCTCCTGAGGCCCCGCAGCTGCTCGGCAGAGCAGCCAGGATTTGAGCCCAGGGTTGTCCTTTCCTGAGGGTGACACAAAGTCCCTTATCTGCTTGGCCCTCTGCTCAGCTGCAGTCTTAGTGTCCTTTTTGGGTCCTATCCTAGTCTTTGCCCTTGACTGCTACAAATGTAAACTGAGGCACATGGAGGTTGAATGACTCATCCAGGACTACCCAGCTATAAGCGGCAGGGCCCGGATACAGAGGTAGGTGGCCTATGAGCCAGTGTCAGCCCCCGGCTGCCTCTTACCCCACAGCACTACCATGAGATCTTCCTAGTTGCTGTCAATCAAACTTCCCCCTGTGGTCTGCTAGGCCTGCAGCCACCTCCTGAGGGTAAGTCAAGGTGCTGTGACATCCCAGCAGAAAATACAGCGGGGAAGGGAGGGAGGGAGGGAGGGAGGGAGCAAGAGAGAAAAGGAGGGCGGAAAGGAAGGAGGGAGAAAAAAGAAAGGGAGGGAGGAAAGGAAGGAAGGAAAGAAGGCAGGCAGGCAGGCGGGCGGTAGGCCCTCATGTGGTGCCGCGTCCCCCTTCCTAGGCCCTGAGCCCCCTGGGCTCCTGGGGAAGGGGGCAGCTCCCATGTCTGCTGGGCCATCTGCCCTCCTTTGCTGCTGTGGGTTCAGCTCTGCTCCCTGCACCCCAGCATTAGGTCGGCTCCATTCCAAGTTCTTTTATTAATTCCCTCACTCTCCAGCAAGAGAACTTTAATTAGCCGGGCCGATTTATCTATATAAATACAAATGGATGGTGCTCCACAGCGGGGCCAGGAAGTAAAGACGAGCTGGGCCAGCAGGTTGCCCGGGGCAGAGGAAGTGACAAGCAAGCCTTTCCAGCAACCAAAAATATGACTTTAATATCGTGCGCACTTGTGTATGTGCACATGTGTGTGTCCCGGGGCCGCTGATGGTACCACCAAGGCAGTGGCTGCAGGCGTGATGCGCTCTCACCGTGATGGGGACGTGTTCCCAGAGCTGGGCTGCCTCTGCCCTCGGCCTCCTCCCCTAGGACCAACTGGGATGTGCCCCTGCTCCTCTGAACCTGCTCCCGCCAATCCCCACCCCCAGGAAGACGGGACAGGAGACAAAGTCGCGGTGTGCAAAGGCTGCCTTTGGACTTTCAGGACAGCTGCGGACAGGAAGATGGGTCCAGCACCGACTCAGCTCCCTCCCTGCTCTGGGATATTGGGCTGGAGAGCAGGTCTCATGGTGCCCCACGGGGTCTCACTCACACACAGGCCCCAGGGCTGAGCCTTCCTCACTGCGTGTCTGAGGCAGAGGGAGAGGGCTTGTGGGGAGCACAGACTCGAACGCAGACTGCCAGTCTCTGTCGCTTGCAGTTGGACGGCTCAGTTACTTTCTCCCTTTGTGCCTCACTGCACTCATCTGTAAAGTGGGAACACAATCAGGCCTCACACTTAAATGGTGCCTGTGGCCAAGACCCCCAACTCTATGTTCTGTTGCTGCTGCCTGAGCTAGGGAGGCTTGCTCTCAGCTCCAGGAGATGGTGGCAGGGGCGGGGAGAACATTTCTTGTGATAGCAGCTGCCATGTTCTTATCATTGGGCTGTAGCCCGTTGTCTCTGTCCTCTCAGTGTCAAAAAGGGGCCTCTGTGCTGGTGAGATTTAACCAGGGAGACAAGAGACTGGAGGAGACTATTGGGTGGTCCAGGATGCTCCCTGGATGAGGTCGGCTGTGGTGACCCTCGAAGCCCTCCAGTGGGCAAGGCTGAGACTTGGGCCTCCCTCAAGAGGCAGAAGGGAGGGAAGCCAAGGGAAGCCCCTGCCCACCCCAGCGCTTTCAGAAGGCAGCAGCTGCCTGTGAAGGGTGCTTGTTTCTTGTCACAGGAAGCGAGCAATTCATCCTAGGGGGAAGAGGTCAGAGACTGTGTGGAGGGGATTTTCTAAGTGCGTATGCTAGGAGGTGAGGACAGGATGTGACTCATGGGCTCCTCCTCATTCTGGGAGTCCAACTGTCCAGCTCCCAGCACTCAAGCACAGCCTCCCCACCCCCACCCCACCCCCCACAGCTCCCTAAGAACAAGAGACTGGCACCTTGTCAGAGACTCAGCTGCCAGGGGCAAGTCCTGCCAACTGAAAGGCCTTCACACTACTGAAAAGTGGAGGGGTGCCTTGCTAGGAGTGGCAAGCCCTCAACCCTTGAGTGTGTCAGAGAAGCCCCTCTGGAGGTTGCTGGATCAGGACTCTGCCCATGTGCCTCCAGACTGGAACCCAGTGGCCGCCGTACCAAGCACACCACTCTAACACAGGCCACCTCCTTTGCTTGATGCACCACCCACCAATTTCTCCCTGAGGCCAGGCCCTGCCTGAGAGATCAGTCCCAGCAGCTGGGAATCAGGGAGACTCTCCAGGACGCAAGAAGTCTAGGTCACTTGGGAGGCAGGAAACAAGAGGATCACTATGGGTTGGAGTTGCACAGTGAGACCCCGCACAAAAAGAAAGGAGGAGGAGGAGGGGAAGGAGGAGGAGAAGGA
>PVJA010002242.1:20000-109952 GCA_004027025.1 Myocastor coypus | reverse complement strand
AAAAAAAAAAAAAAAAAAAAAAAAAAAAAAAAAAAAAAAAAAAAAAAAAAAAAAAAAAAAAAAAAAAAAAAAAAAAAAAAAAAAAAAAAAAAAAAAAAAAAAAAAAAAAAAAAAAAAAAAAAAAAAAAAAAAAAAAAAAAAACTGATCAACAAAGAAAAGCCAAGGTCCTGATGGATTCACACTGAATTCTACAAGAAATTTAGAGGATATCTAATGCCAAATCTACTCAATCTATTCAATGAAATTGAAAGAGAAAAATTCTCCCAAACTCATTTCTGGTGGCAAATATTACTATACTACCGAAACCAGAGAAAGACTCGACCAAAAACAGAAATACAGGTCGATCTCCCTAAGGAATCTAGATGCAAAAATCCTCAGTAAAATACTAGCAAGCAGAATGTGTCAAATAATCAAAAGAATTATCAAGTGGGATCAATCTAGGAGATGAAGGAATAGTTTAATATGCACAAATTCATCAATATAATACCTCACATCAACTGAGCCAAAGATAAAAGCCATATGAGCATCTCAAAAGGTGCAGAAAAAGCTTTGCACAAAGTTGAACACTCATGCATGATAATAACCTTATAGAAAATCAAAATAGGTGGTCTTTACCTCAGTCTGATAAAAGCCATTTAGGACAAACCAACAGCCTACATCATACTAAATGGACAAAAACTGAAAGCCTTCATTTTAAAACCAGGAACAATACAAGGATACCCACTGTCACCACTCCTGTTCAATATAGTTTAGAAAATATTAGACAGAGCTATTAAACAAGAGAAAGAAATAAGAAGAATAATGATGAGAAAGGAAGAAGTGAAATTATCATTATTTACAGATGACATGATACTGCACATAGAAGATCCAGAAATTCTAAGTCACTTGTGGATTTAATAACCAAATTAAATAGCATATCAAGATACAAAATCAACACTCAAAAATCAGTAGCATCTATACACAAATGATGAGCATGGTGAGAGAGAAATTAGGAAAACCATACCTTTCACAATAACACCTAAAAAAATAAAATACTGAATCACTCTCATAAAGGAAGAAAAAATATTCATACAGCAAAAATTATAGTACTCTTAAAGAGACCAAAGAGGATTTAAGAAAATGGAAAGATGTTCATTACTCACAGATCGGAAGAATTAACATTATGAAAATTACTATACTCCCAAAATTGTTATACAGATTCAATACAGTACGAATTTAAAAACCATGAATCTACCAGAGATTTAGAGAAAACTTTGCTCAAATTCACCTGGAATCAGAAGAGACCTACAGTACCAATAATAGCAAGAGCAAAACTGGGTAACAAAGGAAAGGCTGGAAGTATCACAATCTCTGACTCGAAATTACACTAAAAAGAAACTGTGATGAATTAGCATAGTACTCGCAACAAAACAAAACAAAAAACAACCACATAGATCAGCAAAGTAGATTTAGAAGATGCAGACATCACAAAAACACATTCAGGTACATTTTCTTTGACCAAAGGGTCAACCATGTTTTCTTAATGAATTTGGTACAGGGTCTCACTATGCAGCTTGGTCTCATGGTTATCCTGCTACTTTCACCCTCCCCAGTGCTGGGATCATAGGCATGGGCCACTACACCCAGCCTCTGGCTGGCTCAGCCCACCCTAGAGGTGGGGCTGCTGCTTATGTGGTGCCAAGGGTTGAAGCTTGCCTAAGCAGGTGCTTCACTCACTTTTTTTTTATTACTTTTAATAAGAAATAACACCGTGATAGTTTGAAAACACATTAGTAGCGTATTCCCAATATTTGATACAATGCATATTGTTGTCCTCCTCGTAGTTATACAGAGCTCAGTGTGTAGATGTGATAGTTTCTCTAATCATTATTGGTACAAAAAAATTTTCTTCACATCAAACTAAGAGAAAGTAGTTCTATACATAATGCAGTGTTCCATAATCACAGTGTGTTATTGCAAAACTGGCAATGATGAAAGCTGTTGATTTAAACCTTTTATAGCTCAGCATATTAATCTAGCTTTCTATTTTATGCTTTGTGGTTAAACTTTTCTGCTGGATAGTTATGGCAAGTTTAAGCAAGACTTGTATAGCAAAACATGTAACTTTTGTATCTCCCAAGGTTAGTCAAATCCCCTCAGGATTTACTTTGGAACCATGTACAGTGCTTTGTAGAACTGTTGTCAGTGTCAGCCATCTGATGAGTCACAGCCATTGCTTGCCCATTTTGCTCTCTGTGAAAGCCTGAGAGAATGTTTTCTCTCTAAGTGACTTTCTTTTGGCACACTATGTAGCTTCAGTCCCTTTCTTCTGTAGCCCCATAATCTCCTTGAACAGAAAATTTGGGAAACCCTTGAGTTATAGGATGTTATAGCACAGGTTCTCTTGTGTCCTGAGTCCTTAATGACTTTGAAGGGCTAGGGCCAAAATATTGACTATCCTTGTAGTCCTTTTTCTCTAATTTTTGGTGCGTAAACTTATATTCTTAACCCTCCAAAAGAAAAGTCTAGTGATACTATTACTCTATAACATTGGTACTTGAGCTTAACACTACTGTCTTTCTGAGTATAAGGCATCTTAGACTTAACTTGAATTGGTATTATCTATCATTGATATTCTAATAAATCTCTGTAGAATGTGAGAAAAGCAGTTACACATCTTTACATAGAAATTTAGAAATCTAAGTATATACAAAATTGTAGCCTGTGAATTCTACATTATTTTTCCTAGTCTCTTGCTCTCATTTAATATCCTTTTTTTGTTTTCTTGTAAAACTAACCGTTTATGGATGCTGACTGACCAGGCTTACATCCAGGTAGGACCTCTCCGCCTGTGCACCCCTGCCCTACCAGCCACCAGAACTAAGCAGGTGCTTTATTCTGCTGAGTTATCTTGTACTATTTCCAATGTTTTTCTTTTTTAGCATTTTGTATTCTTTAAAAAACAAAAAGAAAGAGTTCACTTCAATTTTCCCACTTGGAATTACAACTTTCTTCTCATATATTTTAGTTTTACATACCCTGCATACATTATACTGTGTTATTATTTTTAAAAGGTTAATTATACAACAAAGATGATTTCAAAATAATGAAAATATTTTTATGCATTTAATCAGTGATCTTTCATCATCTTTACATATGTGTATTTCCAGTTGTGATCTTCTAGTCACGGATCTTACCATATATTTCTTATAGTAAAATACACTTCTGTATCTGAATTCAATAAACATAGCTATATGTGAAATACTCCTTATTTCATCTTTATTTTTGAAAGATATTTTTACTGAACATAGAATTCTGTTCAGTAATTTAAAAATTATTATGTACAATTTTTTTCTGTTTTCTTACTTGCTTTGATACCAATTTTTTATTATCACTTTTGATCCGATAGATTTTTATTGTAGTTTATTTATTTATTTTGTTTTTCAGTACAAGGTCTACAGGGTCTCATTATGTAGATCAGACTTGCAGTGTTGCCCCTGTGTTCAGCCTTCCAAGTGCTGGGACAACAGGCACACCCCACAGTGCCCAGTCTTAGTCACCTTCTCAGTGCGACCTGGGGGCAGGGCCATCACAGCATACTGGGGATTAAACCCTGGCCAGTATGTCTGCCTAATCAGTCATTATAATCCACTAAGGTATTTGGCCAGCTTTATTGTAGTTCTTTTTTAAAATAATCTTTTGTTTCTTGTAATCTGTTGAAGTTCTTTCATCTATAATTATAGCTTTGACCAAATTAACAAATTTCTCATCCATTATTATTTCAGATGGTTTCTTTCCACTTTTTTCTCTCTTTTTTGGGAAATTATGCTACCATTCCTTGAGATTCTGTTTATAACTGTCTTGAACATTTTTCTGTTTTATTTCAGGTATTTTTATTTCCGTAAGACCATCTGCTTCTATAATGTCTAACAGCCCTTAATTTTAATTTTTGCTTTAGAAATTATAAACGGAATGTCTTAAAATTTGATTTCTATCTTCTCAATATTCTGAAAATTTTCATAACTTTTACAACATACAGAACACTGTCAGAACAACTATTTTAACTTCCTTAACTGGTAACTCAAACATCTGGATCAGTATTGTGACAATTTTGATTTAATGATTATTCTCATCATGAATCTTGTTCTCTTTATTATTTTCATAACTATGAATTTATGATTAGGTATAAGAAATTGATTTTCATCTGTTTTTGTGCTGGATATTTTATACATATTTTTGCCTTTGTTCTGTGATTCCGTTCAGTTACTTGGAAACTGTTTGACATTGTTGGAACTCACATTTTAAGATTTGTTAGCACAGGCCAAAGCAGTAGTCCAGCATTAAGGATTCCCCCTTACTGAATCAGAAACTTTACCAAAGCTTTAACTAATTGCTATGAATTATGGGGTGTTTGAGACTGGCCAGGAAGAATGCGACCTGTAGTTCTAGACCTCCAGGCATAGGTATATCAAAAGTACTCAGGTGCTCTTCCCACCTTCCCTCTCACCGTCCTCTGCTGTTTTCTGTGGGCGCATGCACTCTTCAGTTTCCTGCTGGCAACGCAAGGGTCTCGGTGTGTCAGTCTCCAGGACTCCTCCCGCTGAGCCGCCTCCTTTCCGTTATCTACTTCCCAACTCTAGTTGCCCTCATCTCGCTGGCTTCCCAACTTGGTGGGCAGGCCTACCGGCCTTCACCTGACCCACCTCTCTGTGACAAAGCTTGGGAACTCCCTCAGGACACTTGGCCTTGGCCTTCATTTTCTTGCTCACCTCTCTCCTCTGTCTCTCAGAACATTGCCTTTGGTGAATGTTTTGAAAATTAAATACAACTTTCAAAGAAAGAGAATAAGACATTCTCTCTCATCTTTTTATTCTATAACAACTAGAACTCAATATTTAATGTGTTAATTTAGATGTGTGTAAAACCATAGACACATGTCCTTAAATCAGCTCCCTGTTCTATGATCTGCTCCTACAAACTCCTTAAATTATACTAAGCTGATGTCCAGGCACAGTGGTGCACGCCTATCTTTCCAGCTACTAGATAGGATCCGTGGAATTGCCAGAGGGTGTGACAGTCTAAGCGCCATGGTGAGACCCTGTCTAAAAAATTCTTATCAACGTGAATGTGATATAATATATGCAAAGTGACTAGCAGCTAATTTTTGTATTAATTTTTTAAAGAGAAGAATTGAATAACTGGATTGAGTGGGTGAGTTCCTTGGCTGTTTATTGATTGCTTTAATCTACTTTTATGACCAAATATTACAGCGTGATGAAGGTGGTGCACTATTGGAGGCTCCAAGGGTTCTAAGCAGGTTTCTCTCTCTCTCTCCTCTCTCTCTCTCTTTCTCTCTCTCTCTCTCTCTCTCTCTCTCTCTCTCTCTCTCTCTCTCTCTCTCTTTCTCTCTCTCTCTCTCTGTCTCTCTGTCTCTCTTCTATGCCAAGCACTGAATCTTTTTCTTAATAGTGTATTTCCCACTGGGTGTTTCCTCATGTGATTCTTCAGAAGCTAGAAAATGGATATGAAGTATTAAATACCTTAACCAGCCAGCTGCTATTCCAAAGAATTTCCTTTCTGGACTCCTCAGAATGAACCATGGAAGAATGATGGCTGCCTTTTTCCTACAGGAATTGCTCGAGTTTCATTAGGCCTGTCCTCAAGACGCTGCCCCTCTGAAAATGCCCTCGGCTCTGTGAGCTTCCATCTATTCTCCTCCCACTCCTGAGCTAGTGTTTCCACACCACTGGTTAAAGTTAAAATGATAAAAACTAGCAAAAGAGCAGAGTAGAGAAAAAGTAATCTTCACAAACATACCAGCATGTGTAGCTCGCAAGCATTATCATTTTATGAGGTTATTTTTTAAACATCTTTAGAAGTCAAATAAACCCTGATCATGGAGCCCCTTCTTATTGCAGAGTAAAACACTGCACAATGTCTATGTACCAGAAAACCTCTCCCGACTGCGCTTGTTACTGATTCCATTTGACAAGTGGCTGCTTCTAGATAATTACTGTACAAACCATTACTTCCAAAATAAATTAAACTCTCATCACTTCATCCTGCTCTTCTACCTTCATTAATAAGAATCTTGTAAAATAGGTGGCTGCACCTACATTAGTAAGTGCAGAGGCTCATATTAAAAGACCGCGCCTTGGAATATCTTTCATCTTTGGGAGCTATGTTTAATTTATCTAAAAGGAAAGTGCTGGCTTTTAATGGCAATGAATAGGAGGATATAGCCAAATCACAAATTTAAAGGAAATTTCTAATTTAACTTGATTTACTTCGTTTGAATTTACTAAAATATAACTAAATATATTTTAAATATAATGACAATTTCAGCAACCAAATAATTATTACAACAATGCTGTATATTCTATTGCTTTCCCTTAAATACAGGTTCTGTTAGTACTCGAGCAATATAATCTAGTTCTACTTGGGACATAAAGGTAACTGAAGTACAGTAACATTAAGAAGATTACTTTTTGTTTTAAATCCTATTCATAAATCATGTGTATGATTTCTTACCATGGTCAAATTTCATTATCAATGAGCTAATTTCTTTTCACCTCTAAAAGGTTTTTTCCAAAAAAACCAAAATGAGATCAATATTGCACAGTAAATATCTATGATAATATGATTTCTGTGTGGAGACAACCACTTCTCATTATTCAGCTGCTTATTAACGTTAAAATATATTTTCCCCTGGTGAAAAATAAATATTTCTGGTCACCAACCAACATTTTTCTAACTCTCTTCTAGTGGATTGCTAGCTGGTGACCAGCTTGTTATGCCCAGCTGAGCTGAACTAGCACAGTACTGGGGCGGGGGGAGCCCCACCTGAGGATTGTTACCAGCAGCATTAGAGGCAGAACAGGAGAAGCTGCGGGGAGGCTGTGAGGGAACCTGCTTGGGGAGGCTGTTGCAGCAGCTGTTGCAGCTGCTGGAAGCTTCTGGTTCTCTTGTGCTCTTCTGTGGAGGAACCTTGTCATGTGCGTTTTCCTGGTGAACTTGGTAAGAGGATCTTGGGACCTTGTCACTGAGAATGGCTACAGTTCACTTTTGTGAGTTCTGGTCCTCACCTTGAGCATCTCTTCCGGGCTCCAGAGAGAAAGATGGGAACATGGTTTTCCTCATCCTTGGAGGAGCCCGGAACCTCACCGTTGGTAGAGGATGGCTGTCGTAGTTTTTCAGGGAACTCTGGTTCTTACTTTGAGTATTGCTTTCTGGTTTCAGTTCAGATCCCTCAGCCTACTAGCACAGATCCTTCATCCAGCTGCCCAAGCTTTTCAGCTTCCATCACTGACCTTTGAGCCTTCCCAGAACAGAGAAGTGAAGTAGGTCCACATCAGCTTGAGGCCTCCAGTTGGGCTTGTGGGAAGCATTGTTCAGATCTCTCGGTCTTCAGCTTGACTCATGCAGTGTATTAGGATCCAGGCCCTCAGCCAGATTCTTTGGTCTTTAGTGTGTACACAGATTTCCTTCACTCTTGTATATGATTCTTTGGTTGATTATAAAACAATCTTAAAAAAAAAACGTGTTCTGTATTATATTGTTTCCCTTGCCAAAAGCTCAAACCATGACACTGCTGTTCACCATACTGAAGTAATTAGAATACTTTGGGTTTGTTTTCCAAGTGCTGATTCATTTATTGGTCACTGACACGACTGACTGATTGACTCAGACTTTGTTTAACAAACATTTATTAAATACCAGATGATCACTTGGTTAGGAGCAAGGTACATTGATTTTTTATTTCTGATCTCCAAGTACGCATTGAGTTTAAACCTCAGCATCTCTAGGGCGCTATTGTTTCAGGAATTTCCTCTATTTTCAATGTCTTATTGCAATTACAGCTCAACAGTGGCAGCTCTGTGCTTGACTGACTATATTTATGATAAATAACATATGTGGTTACCAAAAGTTACTTTTAGATACTGTTTTTTATTTTTAGCAGCGTTCCAAATTTTCTCACCTTATTCAGTAAATAACCTTGCCTCTAGAGATTTTAGAATTACTGCCATAAGACCCCAAAGCAAACAATTATTCTCCAAGACAGTTCTGATATGAGACATTATGTCTCAAAAGATTCTCTGACAAATAGCCACACTATGCTGACAGTATAAAATGAAGCACTTGTATAAAGCCTGCATTCATCTTTTTCTTTAAAAAAACTCACTTAAAAATTTGTTGAAATAAAGTGGACATATATATTTTACTTGACAAAATACCTGAACAGTTATTCTTCATGAATCAGGGAGTAGCCCTGAGTTATTTTATTTTCTTCAAACACAAAAAAAGTTCACAAATAATTAGACACTACATGTAATCTATAATTAATAAAAGTAATGTCAGAATTCAAATTTTCTAATTTTCAGAAAGTTTTAGATGTTAGAAAACTATCAGTACATTTTCCCCTTAAGTCATATGAATATTAATCTGTGTTTCTTCAAGTCTTTGCTCTGTTTAGATTCTTTTTGCTTAGTCTTCTTTAGTTACCTTTACTTTTCATATATTACTGAGGCTAATGCCAATATCAACTATTTCCATATTTCTTTTTAATAATAACCAAAACAGTGCTACAGAGGAAGCACAGCGGCCTAAGCACCTTCCCGGAAGGCCCAAGGGCCTGGCTTCAGTTTCCACTACCACATGCCATGCCACTCCTGGAACCCTGGCTGTGCTGTGTACCATTGAAACCAAGCATGTTGGTGCACGCCTGTAATTCCAGCACTGGGGAGGCTCACTCTGAGTCCGAGCTGTGTAGTGTGACCCTACAGCAAGTAAATAAACAAATAAATAAATACAAGATTAAAAATTTAGTCTAGATGTGATGGTGCATGCCTGTAATCCTAGCACTGGGGAGGCTGAGGCAAGAGGATCACTGCAAGTCTGAGCTGTGCATTGAGACCTTACACCAAGTAAACAAACAAACAAATAGATTAAAAAATTAGTCCAGATGTGATGGTGTATGCCCGTAATTCCAGCACTAGGGAGGCTGAAAACAAGAGGATCACTACAAGTCTGAGCTGCATAATGGACCCTGCACAAAAAGATTTAAAGAATTAATAATAACAAAATAAAATTATTTCTCTACTCAAAATATAAATGACAAATCAATTTCTAAATTATCATGTTCATGTGAAAATTTTGTGTGTGTGTGTGTGTGTGTGTGTGTGTGTGTGTGTGTGTGTGTATAGGAGAGATTTTCGTTCTGGTCTTGAATTCTTGGGCCAAAGTGATCTTCCCACTTTTGCCTCCTGCAGGGCCTCACCTGGTACACCTCACCACACCATATTTGATACTGGGTTGTTTTCCCTTCCACAGGGACTTTACACTGCACAAAATAAAAGGAAGTTACACTTTAAATTTCAAAAGAGAGAGAGCGCAGTTGATAGTCAAGTAGTTAGTCTAAGTCAGTTGAGTTTTAGCATTCAAACACATTTTGTCAATAACAAATTCTTTTCACTTGTGTTTAATAAGTCAGAAATGTAAGAACAGTAAAGAGTAAACTTTATGCTGAGCCAGTTGCCATGAGAATAGTTAATTTCATTCATTTCTGAAATTCAGAAAAGCTTAGCCTGTTAATTCTTTGGAAACTGTTCTAGAAATAGTCTAGTCAATAATTTTTCTTTTTTTTTAGTCAATTTTTAAACACAGGCAGTTTTGTACTCTTGTGATGTTTAAAAATCGTGAAAATAGAATCTATCCTCCCTTCTAAAGTGTCTTCCCACAGGACCAGCTGGTTTATTCTGAAACAATGCAAGAGATTTGCCACATACTTGCCATTAAAATACATAGAACTCAGCATTATGAAAGTTTTCCTTCACGTTGAAGAACTTTAGTCCCTTCAGCAAGGTCTTAGCAATGATGTTCCAGGTGCTCTTTGTCACTGAGGCTTCTAATGAGACAGTCGGGTGGTCGGTTCCTTCTGTACATGTGCTACTCAGACACAATCTATAGGTTTGTTGTTCATCCATGGTGAACTAAATCACACTTTTTAATCAGTTTTTAGCTCCAGTATGATAAGAATGGAAAAAATGGTTTATAAGATCTTTTCAACTGTAAAATACTTTGAATGAATTTGTAGGAATTACCTTTGCTTTCTGTAAATGTCTTAATATGTCTAAGTCGTCAAGGAAACTCATAATAAAAATAAAGAGCAAAATGAACCAAATACATTAAATTGTTAGAGACTTTCATTGAGTATGCTGTCAGTCCATTAATAACACTGACAGGTAGTTTTTCAAACAACCACTAAGACACCTCACATCCAGTCCTGGTGTCTCCTCCACATTCATTTGGGTTTACTACAATAGCACAATAATGTAGCTAATATACTCATCACTGTGAGAACTACGAAACTGAAACCTAGTGATATTTACTTTCCCAAATTACATATCCTTAAAACAAGAATAAAATTGAACTCTGTTATAATCATACAAAATTAAAATGTATTTTATTTATGGTACATCCATACATAGTAATCCAAAATCAAAATAATGAACGTAATCTTTTCTGATAGTCTTTGATCTTAGGAATTCATTCTAACTTCTCTGTGAAGTCATTTTGACCATTCTCATTCAAAATGCTCCCCTGGATTCTCTTAGACATATTATTTGAAGCACTTCTATAGCATTGAACTTATCTTGTGTTCTAGGTATTTGTATTCATGTCTAAAGATACAATATCAGAATTAGTTGTAGATTATATTTTAATCATCATGATGTCCTTGATCCTTCTACAGAATAGAGATTTTATAAATAGGTCTTGAGATAAAATGAGTTGTGGCAAAACAAACTGAGAGCCACTTGCGACAGCTTTAAGCTGTCAGTGTGAATGTCTAGCTGAATTGATAGTGGTGGGCTCAGGAGACACACAAAAAACTAATTTCTTAACTAGTAAGCATACCTAAAGTAACAATCTCAGAAAAATTTTAGGACTTCATTTACATTATAGCATTATATAATGTCTAACTTGTGTACACATTTATTTGTAAATCATAAATCATGGGAGTTTTTTTCAATCAGTCTAAGTTTCTAAGAATACTGATTGCCAATATAGTACATAAATTTTTGACATTTTAGGAATGTGTTTCATCGTTTCATTTATTTATTTATTTTGTATTTAGGGATGGTTCTACAGGGTGTTCAGGGTCTCACTACTAGATTGGACTCCTAGTGATCCTAGTATCTCAAGAGCTGGAATAATGGGCATGTGACACCATGCTCAGCCTCAATTGCCATCTTAGCACACCCTGGGGGCAGGGCTAGCACAGCAAGCCCTGGGATGGAAGCCCTGGCCCCTGTGCCTGCTTGCAGATGCTAAAATCTGCTAAGCTATTTGGCCAGCCCTGTGTTTAATCTAGTTAAATTTTATGAGTCAAAAAGGTATACTGATCATTTCAGTATTTATTTGAATAAATTTTATTAATATAGCTAAAAGTGTTTAGTGAATGTCTTTTATATGCCCTGTGCTGTAGTATGGTTATTGATGATAAGGATGAATTCTTTTGAGCCTGAGATACTCCTATTATTCAGAGATTCTCATAAATTTGAGAAACATGTCCACTGCATGAGGATGTCAAGAAGATTTCTCTGTGGGCCAGCAAAATGGTTCTGTGGTCTAAAGCACCTGCTTAGGCAAGCTTAGGCAACCACAGGGACCAAGGTTTGATCCCAGGCACCACACGCTGCCTCAGCCCCACCCCAGGGCAGGCTGAGCTGGCTATAAAAAAGAAAAAAGAAAATCTCTCTGAGATAGATGACTTTTAAGTTATCAACAAATTCATTAAGGGTTAATCAGGGACTGAGGAGATAACTCCACCATGTAAGCATCTAACTGGCAAGCACAAGGGTCTGGATTTGATCACTGGTACTGCATACCCTTTTAGCTCTGGAGGCCTAGCCAGCCACCAAAACCTAGCATGGCGAAGCACAGCTGTAATCCCAGCACTGGGGAGGCAGAGACAGGAGGATCATTATGAGTCTGAGCTCTATAGTAGGATCCTACACCAAATAAATAATCTTTTAAAACGTCATTTAGGCCATGGTTATGTTGGAGAGGAGAGGATAGATTTTGCAAAAAGGAAAGAGAAGGAGCAAATGTTTAGTTTATGAATAAAATTAGATGCTCAAATTTTGAAGAGTGGTTCAAAATAGTAATATTCATACTATTTAAATGAATCATGAATTGACTGACACTGAATGTAATCTAGTGAAGTAGCCACAAGTCTCTTAATGTGGAGACCTGTACATTAGGAGGAAGGATTTTGATGCCATTGAAGTGTTTCAGGATAACAGTGCCCCATTGTAGTTTGCATTTTGGATCTACTGCAATCCTGCCCAACAAGCAGAACGGTCTAGGAATAGCAGCGAAGGAGGAACAGATTGAGCCAAAGCATATGAAACGTGGTGCTAATTGAAACAGTGGCCCAAGGATAGGTAATAGCATTAAGGTTCGAGTGAGCTATATTAAGTTCATTTTAGATTTGTGGGAGTGAAGACACATGCTAGGAACGCAGGTTGGGGGGAATCTCAGCACTTCACAAGCTGAAGCTGCACTGAGAACTCAACCATGAAGAATGAACCAAGGAAGATGAAGAGGGGATGAGGGTGGATCCTGGCACATGTTATCAATGAAAGGCTAGCTGGAGAGGGAGATGTCTTTTAAAGACACAGAAAGAAATGGCAGAGATATAAATGCAGATTCACAATGTGCTATCATATGAAACAAAGCAATGAGATATTTGTAGAATGACTGAATGGTTGGCCATTAGGTATTTATTGTTTTATTTATTTATTTATTTATTTATTTATTTTTGTCTTTTTGAGACAGGGTCTCGCTATGCAGTTCAGGCTGGCCTTGAGCTCACTTTTGTAGCCCAGGCTGGTCTCAAACTCGCATCGGTCCTCCTGTCTCAGCCTTCTGAGTTCTGGGATTACAGGCATGCACCACCACGCCCAGCACTAGGTATTTATTGTTATTAAAGAAAAAAATCAGAAGAAGAAAGAGAAGATAAAGCAGAAATTACAATTTGTGTGTCTGTGTGTGTTGTGTTTTGCTGTGGCAGGCTAGTCTGTTACTTGCTACATAAGCATCAGAGGATGCTACCCACTTCCGAACAAACTTGTGAAGCATGTATTTTTCCAGTAAAACCACATGATATCACAGTTCCCATATTCTCTGAATGCACTAGGCTTCTAGACTGAGGAATTCTGCCAATTCACTGCCCTGAATCATTAGTCACTTGATAAACCTTATAAGAATGCAGACCTAATGTCTCATTTTAAAAATGTTATTCCCTTTACAGAGTTATGACAGGAGTTGCTGTATTACCCTCATTTTACAGACTGCGTCTATGGAGAGACCGGACGATGTTCCTCGTTACACATTTGTGAGAATCCATGGGGCATTATTTTAACCAGCAAGCACCTACCTTCAGTTAGCAATCAATCGTAAATCAGCCTCCTGAAAGACACAATACTCAGTATTTAAGTGCAGCTTTAAAAGCTCCTCCACATAGAAAGTTTGAAGTTGCTACGGGTCACAAGGACTGTGTTAATTAGCATAAAACAGTATCATGAACTTGAAAGTACTTTATATTCCACAAACCTCAAATTAATTATTCTTTAAATATCCTACTTAATCTGATTTTCCTTCTAGTGCTGTGTATTCCCTAAATGCCAAAATGGGTAAGTTTCTTTTTTTGATTCCTTTTAGATTTTGTATTGAGAAATAGAAAAACTTCACAACATCAGCACTCCAATTCCCTAGAAACTCTATCAGCTCCTCTTACCTCCAGGCAGAAAGAGGTGACCTATTTGTTAAGTCTATTGTTCATTTTCATACATGTAATACTAATTAACATTTTTAAAAACCACCTCCCTTCTTCTAACCCTGAGAAGACCTGGATATTAAAATAATGGAGGTCTATTCTAGTCAATGAGATGCTTCGTGACAGAAATTATGCCAGTGATGCTCAAGGTATTTATTTCAACAAGGGGGATATTTCAAATTCATCCATAATTTGAAACAGGGCAGCTCAATAAGGCTGTGATACTTAGCTTTTAAAGTTTTTTTTTTTAATGCAAATACATTAAAAAGGAAATGTTCAACTTCCAAACTGTCCTTTAAGAAATTAGATGTCTCATATATTTTATTTCTCCCTGGCATTGTCCCAAAAAACACACTTGGTGGAAGAAATCCTAACACCTAAGGCTGGTAGGTAGGCAACCTTTGACTGTTTGCTGGGGGTCACTGTGTAGATAAACTGACCGTGAGGTTGGTTTATGACAAGACAGTCATGAGAGAATCTGACAGATTTGGTATAAATAGTGACAAAGGAAGGAACACGAGTAAAAGTACAAAATTCATACTTTTATAATTCTAGCCTAGTGAAATTTGGTCTGTATGCAGGAAAGTCAGTAGTACTCCTCCTAGAGAATGGTGAAATTATGGTTCTCAGTGACTGAAATAAGGGCAAAATGTAATGACCAGATATCACCACTATCACTTTAATTAGATTTTAGAAGAAGGGGTTGGTCTACTTCACCGTTGGGCATAGACATTAAGGCATGCTTCGGAACTTGGTCACACTAAACCTATGACTCTGGGGCTGAGGATATAGCTCAGCAGCATAAGCACCTGCCTGGCAAACACAAGGTCCTGAGTTCAATCCCCAGTACCCTAAAAATAAATAAATAAATAAATAAATAAATAAACAAACAAACAAACCTATGACTCTTCATGTCCCTTCCACAAAAAGGAATTTCAATTGCCAGGACTTCAGAAACAAAGGAAATTTCATCAGCAATTGCAACAATATTTGACTTTTCTTTGATATTTTCAGAAAAAAATCATCATTTTGAGCAAACTGATGAATGAAAGTAGCTGGACTTTTGATTCTTTTTATTTCACAACTTATAAAAGGAATTATTAGATTCAGATTTAGGAAGTAGGATGAGAGGGCAATCGAGCTGCAACATCTGCCACCCCCTTTTTTGCCAGGTTGATTCGGCTCATCTGGCTGGCTAGGCAGTGTCCCTTCCTCTCTCAGTGCTCCAAGTGCATCCCTCCCCAGGCTGCATGCTCAGCCCAAGAGGGCGACCACCCCCAGTAGAGGAGGACTGCTCCTTGGTCAAGGACATGCGAGTCACTGTGCTCTCCTGCTGGAACCTCCAAACTAGCTCTCAAGAAAGTAAAAGGATCTGTCGATTTTTTGTTAATAAAAATTCCTGAAATACCATGAGGCATAAATCAAGCTTTTCACAAAGTGGCTTACATAGATATGCACAAAATTTTCTTTTATAATAAGAAAAGGAGAACTTATTCTTTATGTTCTCATGATGTTGGTTGAAGCTCAAGATTTATTGGTGCAGTTTAAGAAGCAGTTGCTCATATTGTTTAAATGCACAGCAAGGAAAAATAATTCAATATTGTCACTTGCTTTCAAGAAATCTTAATTACTTCCTTGTCTTTTTAAATTTTCATTTATTTTAAAAAGAGTATACTAATTGATAAGACATTAGGAACAGTATATATTTAGAAGACAAAGATGAAAAGCATTGAATCATGGGTTTGATATTACACATTGTTGTCCTGGGTGTAGTTGCTCAGACTGCAGCTATCAGCATACAGAGTTAGTCAAGCTGAAAATTCTAAACATTAACTGCTATTTTCCGAAAAAAAAACTGATAGAAATTATGAGTACAATTATCTCAGCCACTCTGCATATACACTTGCATGTCTTTCTCTCCTTCCTTTTTTCTTCTTTTCTCCTCTCATCTTCACAGTTTAATCCTTAACTTCAGCTTCTTTTTGTTTTACTATATCCATTACACCTTTCAAGTTTTATTTCTCCTTTCAAGTTCTTACATTAGGGAGACAATACAATATTTGCATGTGTGGGTCTGATTCTGATTTATTTCACTTATAGTAGAGCCTTTAGTTTTATCCACTTACCTATAAAGGCTTTCAGTTTGTCTTTCTTTATGGCTGTGTAGTACTTCATTGGATAAAAATACCATACCTTTTTCATTCATTCCTCAAGTGATGGACATTTTGGTTGTTTCCAAGGTTTGACTATAACAAATTGTGCTGCTGTAAACATGGATGCACATATATCACTATGTTATGATGTTTTCGGTTCATTGGGGGAAATACCCAAAAAGGGGATAGCTGGGATTTCTAGTCTTAGTTTATGTGAGGAGTCACCACACTGATTTCCACAGAGGTTGTACCAGTCTACCTTCGTGCCAGCAGTGGAAAAGGACTCCCCTTTCCTCACAGGCTCTCCAGCATCTGTTATTAGTTGATTTCTTTATGATAGACATTCTTTCTAGCGTATATGTTAATCTGAACAAAATACTTGACAGTAAAAATATATAATAACACAACCATTGTTAATTTGTAATTCCTGTTTTCAAAATCAGTAACATATGGATCGCTGTATGTTACCCTGTTTTCTGCCTTTTTTTAATTCACTTTTGTTCTGTTTTTACTCTTTAAAACAAAATTAAATTTTGAAAAATAATAAAGACAAGAAAATATAAAAAGTTTAGGTTTCTTGAAAGCAGATGCTAATAATCAGTGATTTGTCCAATTTCACATAACCATTTCTGTTAATCTGAGCAACAGATTTGAAGATAAAAATAGGTAATATAATAATAATTAATTACCTATTCTCATTTTGAAAATCTATAACATATATACTGTTCTATATTGCTCTATATCTGTCTTTGTTTCTGCTATTTGTTTTTGCTTTTGTTTTTACTCTTCAAAATAAAATAATAAATGTACAGCAAGGAAAAAAATCATTTCAATCTAGCATTTAGTAGAAATGTAAGTGGACAGCTCCAGGGGTTTCTCTATGCTCAAGACTATATTTGGCACCAGGCAATATTAAGATTACTTTCAAAAACTATTGAGGTTCTCTGTCTACATGTGTGGAAATTGCTCTTGATTTTCAGCCCTTAGTTACGTGTCACCTTGGGCATTGGGAACCTGTACTCAAACTGAAGCGTATCCTCTTGCTGTGGTCACGTGGGCTGACCCAGGGCTAGTGGGGTGCACAGGCCGCACTTCAGGATCTGCTGTGGGAATGAGAGACATGAACCACCTGGTCCTTAGTTCAGCACAGGAAAGACAAATTCATATTGTCATCACAAAAACAATTTAAAATGAAATACTGTTGGAACAGAAGAGAAGGAGTACACATCTCTACCATTGTTTGACTGAGCTTGAAATGATGAATAAGATTTTTAAATCAAATCCTCTGTCCATTCTTCTACTATTCTTCCCTGTCCATTTTTCTTGTAGATAAATTTTATTTTGTGAATGTCAGGTTATGTCCTTTGCCTACCTTCCTGGTGCACTGAGAGTAAGATCTACTGTCTCCTCTATGGCATAAAAGGTCCTCGCTGATCTGATAAGTGCTACCTCCTCAGAGAGGCTTCCTAGACTTTAATGTCTAAAGCATTCCTCAAGGAACCACACCATTTTATATTCTTCCTGGCGTTATTTGAAAATATTGCACGTTTTTTCAGATGGTCCTACCTGCTACACCATCCTTATGTCCCTAGACTCCTGTAACATTTGTTTCAACTTCCTCCTCCTCTTCCTCCTCCTCCTCTTCCTCTTCCTCCTCTTCCTCCTCCTCCTCTACCTCCTCCTCCTCCTCTTCCTCCTCCTCCTCCTCCTCCTCCTCCTCCTCTTCTTCTTCTTCTTCTTCTTCTTCTTCTTCTTCTTCTTCTTCTTCTTCTTCTTCTTCTTCTTCTTCTTCTTCTTCTTCTTCTTTAGCAGAGGGTCTCTAGAGTCTCATTGTCTCACTACACAGATCATACTCATAGTGATCTTCCAGTTTTCAACCTCCCAAGCACTGGGATTACAGGCATGCGCCACCATGCCCAGTCTTAGTTATGTCTAAGTGCATCCCCAGGGGCAGGCTTTGCTGGGAATCGAACCCTGGTCTCTGCCTGCACCTGTCTGTATCTGCTGAGCTATCTAGCTGGCCCTTGTACATAAAGTGGGACTAGGTACATTTGTGCATAAAGTGCCCTGTTTGTGATGGTCACTGTAATATTTCCAGTTCTATAGCAGCAGCTGGTACAGCCCAGGGATTTAACCATCATCTTAGGTGAATAAATAATAATTTCCACAATTTCTGGTGATTTTCCCTATTAAATAATTGTAAAACATCTGGTTTAGTTCTATTTTTGTACAAGTGAACATATCAAATTATATTTTGGTGTTGTTTTATGAACTTAATGATTTGCTTTTAAAAGAAGGCTAAACCCAGCATAATAAAATATGTAAGAAGTCTTCATGGTGTCTATTCCTTGGAGCCTTTGGCCAGTGACTTTAGTCTTTCCGAGTAATAAATTCACAAATGTAAGGAAAATTAAAAATAAATTGCGTCCTTCTGTTTTTTTTCTCTTCACTGTACCCCCGTCTTGGAGTGTTCCCTAAAGAGGGTACACAGGGTCAGTTTGCCCATAACTAGCAAGGTTGAAACACTATTTCAGTTTTGTTGCAATCTTCCCTTTATGGGAAAGCTAACATTCCAATATTATTAAAAATGCAAAGCAATAAGACATAAAACGGCTTGCTTATTGCTAACATTTATGCAAAACTACTTAAAATGTTAAAAATATTAATCTCCTCCCCTATGTAGCAATTAATGCTGCACAGACGACTACAATTGTTTTTCCCCCACTGGAAAATCACCAGCAATCCACATTCTCCTCTTCTACTTAATTAACCCAACTATATATATCCTTCAAAGTCACAGGAAACTGGTGTAATTGCCTTTGTACATTCACCTAGTCTTCAATGAAGAACAGATTGCTAAATTAAATGCGAGTAATTTGAAGCTTTAAAAAATCAAGAATATAGGCATTTGTGCCTCCATACAATATGAGGTGACACAGAGGTCATGCAAAGAAAGGAAAAAGTAAGAATTCCTGCAGCAATCTTTGATTCTCTCCTGAATTATCAGGAATGTTTTAGAAGCCATTTGTCAAGCACCAAATCACATCATATAATTATACTTTATAATCAGCCAGAGCATTGTCAATAACTTAGACGTGTGCTGCACCAGCTTGGAACCAAGGCTGCTCTGTGGGAGCGTTTGGGTCGAATGGAGCTGAAGATTTTGGAAAACAGAAGAAAATAATCTAACTATGGATCGCATGAACAAGGCGGGATGGAAAATTGTGAGGTTTTTACTCATTTAATTGTAGAGCAGATAAAAAAGAAGATGAGGATGTGGGAAGGAGAGTACGGAAAGTCAGAGGTAAGAGAAGAGAGGTCTACTCTGGGTCCCCCTTACTCATGCATTGTGTTTAGTTTTCAATTTGCTTGATCGCTAAAATTTATTTGTAATTTAAACATCAATAATGATGGTGTAGGGGCTGTGGAGATAGCTCTGTGGCATAAATGCCTGCCTGGCAAGTGCAAGGCCATGAGTTCGAACCCTAGTCCCACAAATTAATAATAATAATAATAATAATAATAATAATAATAATAATAATAATAATAGGGTGTTTTTTTTTTTTTTTTTCGGCCTGGGCAGACAGACACAGACACAGGTACAGAGCGATTTGAATATTGAGCTGTGTGACACACACCGTGGAAGCCACCCATGTCCTGTTCAGCTCTGGTTTCTATAAATGTTCTCCTCATGATGTATTTGTGCTATGATTTCTGCATTTTATTGTTTTGTTGCTGATTTTGCTGTTTAAAAACTGTGTTGGGTGCTATTATGTTTCCCCCAAAATATGAAACCATACTAGCTTCTACTATCCAGTGAGCAGTCAGAAATACCTTGCAGAGAAAATACTTGTGCTAGGTGAACTTGAGTTCAGGGTTGGTAAATTGATCCTAGATGTTAAATGAAATATATTTAAGAGAAACGTATGCAAACCAAACATGTTCTGATGAACTGATGAAAGTGTATGGACAGAGGTTCACAAGAATCTAACCTTGTATTTCTCCTATGAACAATAATTCAGTATTTGCTGATTTTTCTGACGGTTCCTGTAGAACACAATCTCATTAAAATATTAAACCCCGTGTGTGTGTTTATACATGTATGTGGGGGAACAGAAATGGAGATAAAACAAGATAGTTAGCTCATCATACCTTAATTTCAATTACTTCTCTAGAAGAAGAATTAATTAAATAAGAAATATAATTGGAAGAACTGAATGGAAACTTCAAAAGCACGAGAGTGTCAATACTCACTGCACTGGTAAGGGGAGTGTGAGGGACCTGAACAGGAAAGGCAAGCCGTTGGAGTCCTGTGCACACTGAGTTCTCACCCTCTGTGTAGGCTTCACTGTGTGGCTTTAATATGGGGCAATGTTACGTTTCAGGATTGCAGCATGAATTGGATATACAAAAGTAAAAAAGCTAATGAACAACGTGTTTTCAGGTATTCAAGAAACATTTTTGTTACAATTAAATAAATCATCAGATTCCACTGACTCAGAAACTTGCTGGTAGCCTGGTTTGCGTCGTCCCCCATGCCATGTTCCCTCTCCACCTGCACTGTGGTTTCTCTATGCTGGTGTGCTGGGGTCATTGTGGTGGACTGCTGAGCTCTCTGTGCTCTGGTGCCAGTTGGCCTGCAAGGGTCTGTGTTGCACGTGTGTGGGACTTCCATAGCACGGAATGTACTGTGCCCAGGGACTACCCATGCCAGCATATGGCTAAGAGAAAGAAAATCTGTGTCCATGTTAACCTAAAGAAAAAATATTTCTAAAGACGAAAGAAACCATGCTAGCTTCTACCTATCCACTGAGCCATGAGAATTGTTAAAATAAAATAGACTTGATTCCCATGTTGAGAATAAAGTTTACTTTTATAAGAAGTGGGAAGTTTTGTTTCCCCTTTTCTAATGATGAGATAAATCTTGATAGTCATTTTCTCAAATATAGCTATTTGTAAATAATGTTACAATCCCTAGAAGCCATTTACTTATAATGGAGAATCATACTAAAGTTGAAGACAGAGCTTTACACACGATAAAATTTGTTAGAATTTAGGCTAATAATTTAACTTCACTTTTCACTGTTAAGGATTCCACTGAATATAATAAAGTTATAGTGCATTTGTATTATGGTTAATTTTGTTTCTACTATGCTGGGCCATGCCCAGATAACGAGATGAGCATTGCTTTGGGATTGTCTGTGTGGGTGTTTCTAGATAAAATTCCACTTGGCCTTGTGGATTCACTAAAGCAGATTGCCCTCCCCAGAGCAGATGGGCTTCATCCAATGCATTGAAGGTCTGACTGGAATAAGAAGGTTAATTAAGGGAGAATGTGCTTATTCTCTGCCTTACTGTCTTTGGGTTGTGTTATTAGCCTGCTCCTGCTTTCAGACTTAAATTTACCAGCTCTTCATCCAGGTCCTTTGAGCTCTAGTTTGGGCTATGTTATTGCTCTTCTGTTTCTTGGGCCTTCTGGTTTAGACCTAAGCCATTCACTGTCTAGGTCTCCAGCTTGCTGGTGGCTGCAGATATGGGGATTTTTCAGCCTCTGCAGTTCCTAATTCCTTATAACAAATCTCTCTCTCCTTCTCTCTCTCTCATAATATTTTATCTATATGGACCTTTTTAGAAATTCTAAACAATATATGATTAATAACAATTAAAACATTAATTCACAGGTCAGAAGGAAATCAGGATATAGCTGCTATTTAAAGATATTTAATCAAATCATTTTCTATGAAAATAATAAAACTGATGATGAGATCCTTGGACTTTTTAACTTTGCAGTCTGGATCAGACCAGGTAATACTGAAGAGAAACTCTAAGAAAAGTCCCCTCACACCACCAACAAAATGATTCTGGAAAGAAGTCTATGTTTTCATCAAAAGAGGCTCCCCATTAATATTTCTTTTTAAACTCTCTTGGTTGCCTCCCTACATCAGTTCTATTTTTGTGCAGAATTACTGGTTAATATATGTTTGGATTTTTTTCACAATTATAAAAACCATTTTATTAGTACAGGTCTCCAGCCCATGATGGTCCCATTCATTGTGGGAATAAGCATGCATACACAACACATTTTAATTCTTATTTTTTTCTTGTCCTCTATTCTACTTTTTTAATTTTTCTTTTTGTTAAGGGGGGGGGGTAGTTGTCTCAGACTGCCCTGGGGGTGGGGTGGTTGTAGCATGTAGTGCCCAATGTCCAACCACAGTCCCTGCACTTGCCTAAGCTTGCCTAAGAAGACACTTTAGTCTGTTGAGCTATCTCACCAGCCCCTACAAGTTTTATTTATTTACTTATCATTTATTTATTTGGTACAGAGTCTAGCCACACAGCTCTGACTCATAGTGATCCTCCTGTCTCAGCTTCCCCGGCACTGGGATTGCAGGTGTGAGCCACTACATCTGTTTTCTCTACTCCCCATTTTGCCAGCATCAGATCATTTGTCTTACAAATCCTGATAAAGTTAATTATGATCCATACAGATTAGCCACTAGATTATCAGGCCAAAAACATATAAAGCACACAAAACAAGTACAGTAAACCAAGAAATACTTTTATATACATTATCCATGTTACATTACAATATCTTTTGTCTCTCTATTTTTTTAATTACCTGTCTTTTATAGTGGTCTTTATTTCTACTGAGCTCTTTATTCAGGAGACAGCATGTGAAATTTAAACTGTGTATTTAATTTACTTCACTTATTAGCTTTAAATGCAAACCATTCTAACTACTCCTCCTTTAGCAGTGTGTCTGCGGTAGAACTCCAGGTAACACATTCACTGAAAAATGTGCATTATTTTTACATTCTAAATGAAATAATGCTTCATTTTATCCATCTATGTTGATTTTGACATAGATATAATTTCATGAATAAGATTTATAACAATTCGTCAGAAATTAACAAATGTTTGCTAGTGGCATTTCTTCAAAGTATTCCTTCAATAAGATAGCATGGTCTTCTCTATATTTTTAATTTTACTGTTGTCTATGTTAGTGCGTGTCTTTAGAGAGACAAGACTGCCGTTCAGCGAGCTGGTCCAAGTGCACACTCCCTATTCGATGGCTAACGAGTGCTGAGCCATGATTTTACCTCCCCGAATTTCAGAAACATTACAGCAAGGTAAAGAGATTACAAGTAAGTCATCAGATTTGCTGAACATAAACGTTTGTTTTTATCCGTTTCTAGTGTAAGAAAGCAATTCTCACCACCAGAGTTGTAGGGTTAATGCATGAAAAGACCATTAAACTCCCATCATTTAAGCATGATAACTGTCTTGTGTCTGTATAATGTTTCAAAGCTATTTTTAAGGCATTTAAGCTTTTCAATTTATACTGAACACCCACCAAGAGATTTCTTATTAAATGTAGAGCAGTATTTTAAATGATCATAACTTGTTTTTAAAGAAATGTTAGAGTCAAAGTAATTTCCAAAGATACCACACACATAAATTTGTTCAATGCATCACCGGCTCTGAATAGTGGCTTTCCCATTTAAATCATTAAAGATCTTTCAGAATCACCAGGCAGCTAAAACTCTGCTCAGAGCTAATGAAAATTCTAAAGACTTAATCAGTGCTAACATGACAAAATAACTTGGGGTGTATTTCCACATTTAAAGAAGGTGGTGTTACCCAGAATGTGAAAACCACAGAAAGATTCCACGTTCAAATGAAAGTGATTTTGTGTCTTAATCGCAACTTTTGGTTTGCTAGGAGAATGATTGGACAGCATATTAGTTTGTGAGCAAGGGGACCTGGAAGTGCATGATGGGACTTTGGAATTTCACCTGCAAGGCGAAGATGAGAATTGGGAATGACTGGTCCACTCCCCAGCAAAGCCAGAAAATGGAGGTGGAGCACAAAGGAGCTATTGATGGCCTTTGTCCAGGGCAGACAGAAGCCTAAGGGAAGGGGGACTGCTTTCTCCTTGTGTCATGAATGTCAAACGATAAAAAGTTTTATGTTTGTTTCTGACATTAGGCAAACAAGACCCTTTTGAGTGCTGAATCAGGCTCTTGTTTTGAGCCTGCAAACTACTCCTCATTCCTGTCGAGTAAGAAGGATCTGACTGTAGCTCTTTTCATTTTTATGGTGTTAACTGTGTGGGGAATATGGGCAGAAGTCCCAAGACGGGTCTGCTGACCCTCCCTCCCTTGAGTTGAGTTCATATAAATTTTGGAATTCTCTTTCTTTCTCTTCATTCCTTTTTTTCTTTCTTTTTTTTTTTTTTTTTTTTTTTTTTTTTTTTTTTTTTTTTTTTTTTTTTTTTTTTTTTTTTTTTTTTTTTTTTTTTTTTTTTTTTTTTTTTTTTTTTTTGTCTTTTATTTGCTCAGGGGAGAGGACTGTGGCAGAAGATCTCAATCTCTCTGCATAAACGAACAGTGTAAGTCAGACCTTCTAAAACCAGGTTAGCAAAAGACCCTTTTTTCTTTTCCCTCTGGAGAAGGGTATAACACTATCACCGCGATTCAGCTTTGCTCGTCTGGGCCAGTGCAAATGGTGAGGGAAAGGTCCTTTGAGGGCGCCATTCCTGTTCCCTTTGGTCCCTGTGATCTGAGCTCACTTGAGGTTTTGAGGTTCGAAATTTGATGACTTGGCAAGAAAAGATAAATTAGTTTTTAAAGGCATGGTAAAGAAGGATTGTGTTCTTGTTGCGAGAGTCATAGATTGGGGGGAGAAATGAGGTCATTTTAAATCCCTTGATTAGGAAAGACTTTTAAATATATACGTTCATTTTGAATTAAAAGAATCCAGAGAAATGAGAATATTTTTTCTTTTCTGTGGCCAGACTTTGAAGTGGAGAAATGTGGAACTAAAAGCAAATAGCATAACCTGTTTTAATCAAAAGGAGTCTAGCAAGAAACAATCAATTAAAGAACAGTCTGATTCTCTGCGACATCAATGTATGAAAATCTGTTAGACGCCAGATTGTGTCTCAAGACACATATGATGAACTGAACAAAATGACCTGCTAATAGCTTTTACGGGTAATAAATGCATCATGTTATTGGTAATTCTGCAGATGGTAAATCAAGCTAATATTGAAGCTGAAACAAGCTACTTGTTAAATATAGCTCAAAATGATCTTCTCTGTTATTCAAAAACTGTATAGTATAGAAAAAAGATGATTACTCCTTATATTTCTAAGCATCCTAAAAGGATAAGCAGTCCTTTGTGCTATAGAGGTATTTTAATTTTTAAATCCTTTGGAGAAAGCATGCCTGCAACAAATCTAAGCCGGGAAACAGTATGTTTATTTAGATTGTGAGTGGAAAGTAGAATGTAAAACCTGTGCTGAAATTGAAGTGTGACTTCGCTGCATACAATACACATTAAGTGATATTTTCAATCAACATTTGGAAAGCTGACCTGGCCAATTGGAACATTTGAGCACAATGCACATTAATAAATAATGGTGGGGTGGACATGTGTCCATATTATTGACTCTCTTGGATAATCTGACATACAGATAATGGTAGATTCAGTTTTGTTGCTGTAAAATCCAGAGTAGAGAGTCACACAATTCTCAGAAGAAAGAAGTAGGAAAAGAAGAGTTAAGACAATGATCTAAGAGTGCACTTCTACAGGAAAAAAAAAAAAAAACAGATACCAATAGTATCCAATCAAATGAAAGAAAACAATTGGCTTTGCATATGGACAGACTGGATTATTTGATCAAAAAACAGGCTTTTTCTAGCATTAGGTGGTCACTTTTAGTGGGAAATATTTCATTTCGCTGCCTATGTGTCATAGAAGTAAACTTGCTAGTGAGACTCGTTCACTAGAAGCATTTTAAGTGCAATGTCAAATATATATATATATATATATATATATATATATATATACTAGTATATATATACTATATATATACTATATATATACTAGTATATATATACTATATATATACTAGTATATATATATATACTAGAAGTTACTAATAGTAGTTTTATTTTTAAATGAAAATAATTTAAATTGTATTTGTTTTCAGATATATTTATATTTTTCATGTATTTATATATGATGCCTGTAAATAAATATTTACAACATTATGGATTATTAACTCTAGGAAACCACAATGGATTTCTGGAGTAACAAATCTTCCAACTTCTGAAGATTATATATGCTCAGTGAAATTATAATTGTAGTGTTTGGTCGAATCCATGACCTATGGTCTTAGCAAATTGGTTGTATTTTAGCTCTGCACTTCTCTATTACCAGAGTATCTTAAAGAAAATCAGTTAATGTCTCAAATTTCTAGTTTTTAATGGTAAAAAAATGTTAGCTATTCATCAATTCTATGATATAATTTTGAAGATAGGGACTGCAATCTTATCTTTCAGCTGTGAAAAAGGGGTGAAATATCACCTTGTTGGAGGAACAGATGTTACAATCCATTAAAATTCATTAATTCACTACAGAACCAGAAATTTATAATAGGATTAATCCTAGGCCAAATTGTGAAGCTGGGGAACATTAAATCCACCGTCCTTCAAATTCCCCTAAGTAGTCCTTTTTCACCAAGATTCCTCAGGACTAAGTCTTTTTAAGGATTTGTGTCTCTCTACTTTTGCTTTTAGGCCTTGGAGATGGAAACCAGGGCCTCACATGCAACTGATCAACTATTGAGCTACATTTACAGCTCATGCTTTATTTCTGAGTCTACATTCTCTCATCACTGGTCCCTACCACTGTCTGGCTTCCATATTAATTTGGTTCATTTAAGCACTATGATAGAGACACAGGAATGAAATAAGATATCTGTATTTTTCAAGGATGTTTTCAGTTTTGAATACAGAAGATACAACTGAAAATTGCCTACTCAATAAAGACGTTTGCTATTTTACATAACAAAAATGTTCAAAGGTGGACCAGGTCCAGGGGTAGCTCAACAATAGTCTCCTAGGATGTCTCTCCAAGATCTGGCATCTTCAGCATTATTGACTTCCCCTTTTAGGTTAATTCCCTTCATATTGCCTAGATGATGACAACAGTTCTTTGCACACATGGAGATGGCAATATACAAAAGCAAAATGAACCATTCCTGAATATGTTTAAAAATACGAGTTTAAGGCCAAATAACTCAGCATATTAAGGCACTTGCAAGCAGGCTTGGGGGCTGCTGGCACACATCTGTAATCCCAGCTCTTGGGAGGCTGTAAACAGGCAGATTAATGTGAGTCTGACCTAATAATGAGACCCCCATTTTAATTTTAAAAATTAAAATAAACAAACAACAACAACTAAACCATGAGTTTAAAATGTTACTGAGCACGTTTTCTTAGCCACCATTGGAAAAAACTGTAACCACATATTCAGACCTAAACTAATTCCTAGGTAACAGAAAACAAATTACCACTCCTGGCTCTAACCAGTACATGACCCTGCCTAAAGTGGTCCAAGAAGGACACTTTCATCCTATGTGAGTTTGGAGTAAGGGATGGGTAGCAGTGAGAGATGGCAGGAACAATTAAAATAGAACGGATCCTGATTAGGTACAAAGGGAATTTCACTTAGCAGTTTCTGTACCACACAAAGGAATGGGAGAAAGACAGGACAAAATGAAGAAATTCAAGACTAGAATTATTATTGTGGGGTATCTTAAGGAGCCCAAAGTCATTGAACTTTTATGTTTACATGTAATGTTCAACCTAAAAACTTCCTTAAACTCAAAATGATAGTAAGAATGAAGCCCTCACATTGATTTTCTGGTCAAAATAAGAGTTAAGAAAATAACAATAGAAAATACACAGATTTATAATTTTTGTTTACACTTTCTCTTGTTGGGGGAATTAGGGGATTGATCCTGTGTTAGACTAGCACTCTACAGATGAGCTACATCGCTAGGCCTTTTTAGGTTTGAGTCAGGATCCTGCTCAAGCTGGCCAGGCTACACTCAAACTGGTGATCTTTCTGATTCAGCCTCCCAAGTAAGTGGGGTTTTACACATGTGTCACCTGCTGCTTACAATTTTTTTTCATTAGAATTTACCACATGAACTTACCTGGTTATAAAGTGATAAGACACTTCAATCAAGCATATTGGTTAATCAAATAGTTAGTAGGATTCTTCTTCGAGATAAGAAAGAGAAGAAAAATGAATTTGTATCCAGTACACTCTGCCTTACAAATATACTCCTAAGGATCAGTGCATGAAAGTAACACCCATATTCAACAAAACAATTTCATTATTGAAATCAAACTACAAAATATATTGATTCATAGATGAGTTATATCTTGACGGACAAATAAAAAATATTCTTTTGGTAAAATATGCCAAGACAGAATTTTCCCCCAGTTTCCTTGGTGTTACAATCTATAATGTTCCCCTAGCACATGGAAGTGGGGATCTTGGGAAGTCAGTGGAGTGTGGGGTCACTGGACGCTGCAGCGCACCAATCCACTGATGAGTTAAGGAAGGCTCATGGGAAGAGGCCTGTGCGTGGGAGGTTATGTCTCTCTTCCTGATTCCTTCCTGCTTTCTCTCAGCTTCCCTCAACCAAGCAACATTCTTCTGCCACACCCTTCCACTGTAGAGACCAACTCTCCGAAGCTGTAAGTAAAACTAAGCAATGGCTCAACCTCTGTTAAGTTGTGGATGTCATGCATTTTGTCCCAGTGACAGGAAAGTGACTAATGCATTTGGAATAAGTGCCTCTCACTGTCAAGAGATACTCTGAGAAAGAAGATGGTAAACATCATGTTAGTTAGTCACTCCATGAAGTAAAATAGGAATTCCATGTATTCTTACTAAATCAACGCTGTGTAGGGGTGCTAATGGGGGGGGGGAATTGTAAAACAGGAGTCTGCCCCACTTGATATTTCACTCTAAAATATATCCAGCCATGGATCTTCTGCAAGGACAATGATGCAGGCAACTTTACAAAAAAAATGAAGCCAAGAAAGTTGTAAGAATGTGATTACATTGTAGGGTTTCCATTTGTTAGAAAGGTCAGATATATGAGTATTTTGCAGACTTGGTGAGATAAAATGTAGTACAAGTTCTATGTAGTATATGTTAGACTCCTCCTGTGCAAAACCTATTTTCTTGGATAATGAAGCATAATTAAATATTCCAGAGTAAGTAAATGTACGTTATCCTCTGGTCATGTCAAGAAGGACAGATAAGGTCTATTGAGTCATGGAGGTATCCAACAAGTTTCATTTTTCTGATTGATGAAATACAACAAATGATTGCTTTTTTGTGTGTTTTTGATGATCAACTCTTTTCTTTGTAGTATCAGTTTACTCATGGAGCACCATTTTCCAGTATACTTAACTCTTGTAATTAGACACATTAGAAATTAAAATTATAATTAGATTAAAAGTTATGCAGAGGTAGAAATTATATTTTCAAAAATCATATCTGCTGAGAATATTTTGTGAGGTGTATCTGAAAAATTTTTTAAAAGTGAGTTGGATAATATTAATAACTTTTTAGCACAAGGGCTTATATTAAATATCAGTTGGTAAACCACTGGCCCATGAGTGAAGTTGACAGACGAAGGAGATAAGTATGATGAGATGAAAAAGATCCAAAAACTCAGACATAGTAGAATGCTATGAGCATGCTCTTTGAAAGCTTCTAAAATAGCTTCATGACCTTGAAGCGTCTGCAGGCCTCAACTCTATTTTCCTATCCTTTTTCTTTCAGTGCACAATCCATGTTGTTCTCCTGTTTAAATTTCTCAAGCTTTGACACGGAGAGGGATATCCTCTGGTGCTGAAAGAGTTGCTGTGATCCACAGCAGAACTTGACTCTGCTTCCAGCTCCTCTCCTAACACCAGCGATAAAATTCCAATGCCGATTTATATTTCTTTCACTTATAAAGGGAGTTCAAATATTTCCACAACCACTCTCCCATATGAATTTACACTGGATGATACTGTTGCCACTTTTGTTGAAAACAAAGGGAACTATCAGCTAATAGACTGTAGCTAGTGGTATCTTTGTAGCATGGTTTGTTGAACATCGGAGGTCAGTATGAGACGTGTCCACTGCTTTTCTTTTTATAACTTCTGACATTAGCAGAGGAACAGTGTTGTATTTAGTCATATTTATAAGAAAAATTGCCACAATGACTATGATATTGGAAGCCTCAAGTTATTAGTAAATTGTTTATTGCTGGGGTAAAAGTAATCATAAGCCATTTTACTAATTGTTGTAACTTTTAGGAGATATTAGTTCTGAGTTATTACCTATTAATAAGGAATAAATAGGCTTTTGACAAAAACATGAAAAATTTTCAAACTTTTGTCTCTTCTAATATTTTGAGATTTTGCTGTCACTGACTGATGTGGAGGTAACCTATTTACACTGACTCAAACTTGTTGACATTTAAGTGTTATAAAAAAGCACTAAGCTGCAGAAAGAATATAGGAATGACATTCACGAATATTTCCAGCTGTCAACAAGTCGGGTTTCTTACTAACTGTGAGCCCTTGAAGTACTGTATGCTTTGGATGGAGTGAGAAATACTGTTACTTCAGGTTTAAAAAAAACTGTAGCCATATACTTGATGTTTAGCAAAATATCATGAGTTTTTCCACTCTTTCCATCTTTATTGTGCATAGTTCTCTTTTTAAACAATAGCAGAAATTGTTTCTTTGTCATTCAACAGACAGATGGAATAGGTGGCAGTCACATGAAAACCAAAGATAGCATCATCTCATAAGAAAGAAAATAGAGACTATTTTAGGAAGTAGATAAATAGTAGCACAAATTCTAAGATATCACTACATCTGTTAATAATGAAAGAGGGTTAAACAAGAGGACCTCTTGCTTTTGTCCTCCAGAGGAAAATATAAGGTTCCCTTGGAGCATTGAACACAAACACTTGCAATGGCATTTCAGGAGTGTGCCCACCCAGTTGATGTCTAATCTGGTGGCTGGATGAATGGGAGAGTCTCTCTCTATCTCCAGGCTTCTGTTAAAGAAGACATAAAGGCAGTGATACAGCAAGTGACAAGGAGTGAATATCACACCCTTTTTGCTTCGAGGTCATGACTTCACTTGGAAAGGAAGTCCTTACCCATCTTTTTATCATACTGGGAAAGGATGATGATGCTTACTAGAAGAAAGGATACTGTAGCTATTAAGTTGCTGAGCTAGCCAGCCTGACCTCTGGTCTAGCTCCCCCACTTATGAATTGTATAATCATAATGATTTGTTGGGTTTATTGTATCTCACTTTTCTGGTCTCTAAAAAGTTGTTAACAATAAAGCCAACTCTAACAATGAAGATTGAAGCACTTAGAACATGGGGAATATACATATCTCCATTTTTCTTGCTACTGCTGTACTTTTTGTTCTCATTAGCTACAATATTCCCATCTTTGAATGGCTTCAAATAACTTTTAATCTAAATTATTAACCTAAATTTTTACATTAGATTAATTTTGTAAATTAGCCATGAAAGGTATGTCACCTTAAGCCCTGTGACATGACTTCGTTTTGTTTTGGGATTTAGCATTCCCCCTCCACACAGGAAACAAGCATGGCATGACTGAAGGGTTTCCAGGTAGCACTTCCACTCTTCACTCTTCAAATTTCTCTTTTAACTTTCAGCATAGTATTTGTTTCTATATGTAGGCCATGTAATAAATTACTCTGCAGCCTGACATCTCTAAACAATCTGAGTTATTTAATCTTTCAATTTCTGCGCTCATATTTTAGGTCCTTTGGTCTCAGGGTTGCTGTGATGAGCCTGTGTTCTCATCTGCAGGTGGGGTCAGCCAAGGATCCGACATGGCAGCAGAATCACCAGCAGGTACCTATAGAGCAGCCCATCTGGTCAGGGTCAGTGGGTTTCTGATGACCACAGTCAGTTTGAAGGATTTCTGGTTCTTTAAGAGTGTCGTTCCTTACTTCGAGAGCTTGTTTGGAGGTTCTATCAGGAGACTGCAGACACTCTATACACTTGACCAAAGAAGCTGTCTTCTATCAGGAACAGGAATCCTCTTAGAGTAGGCAGCTTCAGGAAGGATGCACGTAGGCCATGAGGGAGGAAGGGGACACCTCTCTAGCCCACCAGAGCAGACTAATCAATCCTGGTGATCAGTGGGTGACAGATGTCGCAGAAGATCACCCTCAAGTCCAATTCCTTACTTCCATAAAACAGAGCTTTTATTATATTTCCCTTAAAAATTACTGTTACAGATTGTTCATATGACATTAGACTTTACTAATGATTTGGGGAAACAGAATGGTTTATGTGATCAAAAACAAATAAACAAAAAGAAATCCAAGGGACTATTAGGCTGCTTTTGTTCTTCAGGCAGCTGTATGAATGCCTTTCTGATACCGGCTGGTACTGACCTGCGCTATGACAACCAGCTGTTACTCTTGTGGTGTGGTCTTCCCCCCTCATCTTTCTCCCTCTGACATACAAGCTTATCCCAGATGCACTGAACTAGCTAGTCTTCTGGAGTTTTCTTCATCTGAATTAGTGGTTGTAGCACTAATACGCTCTGCAGAATCAGAACGCCTTTCAATCAATAAAACTCAAAGGCACAGAAAATCATTATTGTTGCTAATAGCAATTGTATTTATTCTCTTTTCCCCCATCCAACAAGATTCTTTGTCTGCCTCCTGATATATATATATATATATATATATATATATATACATATATCAGCCTACTGCAATGCTGCTAAGTTTGTTTTCTCTAGATCCTTTCTAGAAATTGCTGGGCTAAATTAAGTATCAGTCTGTCAATATTTCTAAAAATAAAAATATAATATACATATAATATTTATAATCTAATTTTGCGTCCTACCCATAGCCGAAGTTAAAGCAGAACTATTATATTGGCATAGATGAAAAATTGAGGTTATACACTTTTCCAAACGCACCTGGCCCTGAAGTAGTGGCTTAGGTGACATTGTGAGCAATACGTACATGCATAACTTTCACTCTTTATCAACTGGATAAAACAAATTTTGCCACAAAAATTTATATTAGGGAATAACCTATAGCAGAATTCCTAAAACTTGGCTCAGAAACAGTGGATACTCTGCTAGGAAATTCCTGTAGATGAGATTTTTCAAAAAAATTATTAATGTGAGATAAATGTATATTTATATAATAAGAAGAAAAAGATAATTATGTAATACATCAGTACTTATTTTATAAAAATATTTTTGTGGCATTAAGGTATTCACTTTTTAATGACAAAGAGTAAAATTAGTAATAATAATAATAATAATAATAATAATAATAATATTGTTATTACTTTGCATTGCTGAAGACTGAACCTAAGGTGTGCACCCTACATAAAAGCCTTTGCCTTTGAGCTATAAACCCAAGCCCCAAATTAATTGTTTTTTATCAATATCTTATTATTGTGTCTGTATGTTGTATCATTGTGTTAAAAAAATGATTTTATCTACACAATAATTCTGTACACTAGCCACTATTAACTATATTTTCTTGGTGAAAACCTGGGTATACTAAGTGACGTATGAGATATAAGGTGTCAACAGGTTGTACATAGGAATCAGGTAGAGTTACTGATACACATCAGTGAAGCTCACACACTTGAGAACTTTCCGGAGTGTAACGGCAGACCTGGCTCTGCCCAAACTTGTTAATTTACTTTTTCTATTTGTCTGTGAGCACTGTCTTGGTACCTGCTATTGGTTCTAGAATGAATATCTAATTGTTTCATGATCTGGGATAAATAAAAGATTTTTCCACCTCTATTTGGAGAAACATAGAAAGGGTACAGAGTGAGAATATGCTAATAATGGCTCATTTCTAGCACTCTGTTAAAAAGCTATACTTTACAAGATTCCAGGGCACAGCCATTATCAACCCTGTTTCATTCTTTTGTTTCTTACTGAGAAGTAAAACAAGTGTAAAGAGGTCAAAGGATTTGCCCAAAGTTCTGTAGTTAGTAAGTAGTTGTGTATGCTTTCCAATTAAGGGAGAGCCCATGCCTGTACAGCTGCTCCATCCACACTATTTCTTGCTGGCCTGGCCCAGACCTCATGCCTATCAATGAATCCATGACCAAGACTAGAGAGGTGTTATCATTACCAGATTCACATAGGTCTAATGTCCAGGCCTGTAGTCTTTAATTCTGTTTAAACAGAAAGGACTGGGCACCAAAGGAATGTCCCTGATATGATAATGGGCATAATTAGGGAGGTAAGAATAAATCTACATCTGTAAGAACCAGAGCCCAGGTTCTTACCCTACTTCTGTTATCTTTAATAATGCCTTATGATGTGGTCTCATTTTATCAATGAGAAAACATGGTGAAGCTAGGTTTTGTGACAAGAAATAAGAGGATTTTTGCTTTTATTTTGGTTCAATTCGTTCAGTTCCTTAATCCAGGGTTTTGTCTACCCTATTCAGTTCCCTGCCAGCAGGTATTTATCATAACTATTCTAGAGAGACCTGGAAAGTTTCCTGTAAGTGGGATGGTACAAGGGAACAGAAGTAAAACAATGGTATTAGTTTCTGTAGTAATTTTCTAGGGCTGCTATACCAAATATCACAAAAGAGGCAATTTGCCAACACAAACTTATCAGTTCATAGTTGTGAATGGTAAAACTTTGACTTTCTGGGAGTGGTCAGGTTTGGTTTCTTCTGATGGCCTAGGGGGGAAGAACCCATTTCTCTCTGTCATCTTTTGGAAGCTGCCTCCATCGACCTTTAGTGTTTGCTTTATAGGCTCATGTCACACCTTTGTGCCTTCATAGTTACACAGATTTATTAAAGGTAATGAGAGGAGTTAGAAAATTAACTCAATATCAGTTTAGAGGAAAGTTAGGAAAACAAAGTGGAGAATTTAAAGAAGATAGTTGTTGGCATGCTTGAGGCGGCTGGCTTGCAGGGGAAGTGCTAGAAGATGATAGAAACATACTGAGGAGGGCAGGGCAGTCTGTGGAAGACTTAGCACTAGCAGCTAGGTGGTTGAGTCTGCTCCATGCTGCCACTGAGATTATGGAAAATGGAGGAATGGCCAAAGCTCCAAAAGTAAAAGATTCCATTGTTGTCTCCTTACTCAAGATTACTCACTGGAGGGTGTTGTAAAGAAACATAAGAATAAATAGAAAATATAAAAGTCAAAGACTAGGATGTAGACTTATTCTTGGAATAATTATTATGCATTTTTAATATTTAATAATAAGGATATTTTAATAACTCATAAGACAAATTAAATATAAGAAAGGTATATATCGATTGTATCATATGGCTATGAGCTCCCACCACACTAAAGAATTGTTTTTTCACATGTTCCACATCCTACTTGCAAGTACTACTGAGCCAGTATAATGTTGCATAAAAGCTCATTACTAGTGAATGAACAAAACCAGGATTATGCTACTTTATGTTCAACACAGCTGACAATGGAAATATTTATTCTTTTCAATTTTCCAGAAAGAATTATTAATGAAAATTAAGTTTATCAAACCAAGATAATCTAAAACTATATGACAATAGTTTGATATAATGGATGCCATTGAGACCATAATACTAAGTGAAGTAAATCAGACACATACGATTATTTGACAAACCCAAATGACAAATACAGGGAAAAATAGAATATAGGTAAGAGGAAGTGAGGACATAGATCTTTCTAGAGAAGAAGGAGATCAAGAGATGGAGGGAGAGGAGAAAGAGCAGAAAGTAGATGGAGAAGGAATTAAGACAGTCATGTACTTGTGACAACTTGACAATGGACTGTCAACATTATATAATGCAAGCATGTAGTAATAAGAAATAAAACAGTAAAACTGCCCCCTTTTATAGCAGTCCTACTGTTGTAGGCAGCTGAGCTAGATAGAAATATTATAGACAGTAGACAGGGCCAGGCACTGAGAAGGAGTCAATATGGAAGACAAGATGCCTTGCAATTGTTGGAGAGACGGGCACTCCCACAGTGGGCCAGACCTCAGGACAAAAGATCAATAAAGTAGACCCACAGACCTCCCTGGGGATTGACATCAGGGATTGATATTCTACATAGGTGTCAATCACCTAGAAACAGAAAGAGCCACTAACTCAACTCCCTACAGGAAAAGTCTCTGTTCTGTGTTCATGCGCACTTGCTACATGACTTGATTGGCCATTTGATCACAATCTAATCAATTTTACCTGAGCAATTATGCTTGTAATCTTATTCGTCGACTATAGTTTCATCCTACGTCATGCACAAGTTGGGACTTCCCATTTTTTTACCCACTTTAACCCTGCCTCACTACATGGTTGTGTTCTGCAAAACACCTAGAAAAGGCAGGTTCATTGGCCAGCATTTGGGTCTCCCTTTGTCCTTCTCTCAGGCAGAAGCTTTCTTTCCCTTAATAAATATATGCGGCTTTTAATCTCTATTGTTCCTAAAATTCATTCTTTGATCTTAGAGCACAGGAATTGATCACAGGTATCATTCAGATTGGGAGTTGCTCTCCCCTATACCACTAGTATAACACTACCTGTTGTTAATCAAAAATAAAAATTTAAATAAAAAGAGAAACACTTGTAATAGGAAAGACTAGATGAACACTCAAATGTCAAGTGACTTTTTTATATGAAGAAGGTCTTTCCACCCCAGTTTGTCTTACAAGGTGTTGTTCCTTGGTAATGACTCAGGAAATACAGGGAGTAGAAAAACCACGGACCCTACAAGGAAAACCATCAGCTGACGCAGCAGGGGGAATTTTTGACCTAATTTTCTCACTCACTCTCTTACTTGATTTCTCGTTTTCTCTTTTTTCTACTCTTTCTTTTGCTATTGTAGCAACAAAAATCAACTCTGACATTGTTCTATTAACCACAGCTAACCATGTTAACAGGAAAATTATAAACCTATGATGGGATGTGTTAATTTCCTGGCACGGCAAGAAATTTAACTGTAATACATTAAAATAATGCGTATGAGTAAATCGTGAGTATGTTCAGTAAAGTTCACTGATGTTTGTAAGCCTGATTACATACATCTTCAAAGCCCTGTTTTGGTTTCTATATTAAATGGAAACTTTTTGAAAGACATGTAAATATTTCTTATTTTGGCTTGGAGCTTTAAAATGTTAGTACCTAAGCAAAACTTAAGATAAGGTACCTTAAAAATCATTTCAATTATTTATAAAATAGAATATAAAAGGGTTATTGTGCATGAAAAAAGTAGTATTTTGAACAATTTCTACAGAACATATATATATTTTGGTATTACTGAAAGGCTTTCCAGTGCTCACTTTGGCAGCACAAATCTTAATACTAAGATTAGAATGATACAGAGAAGATTTTCATGGCCCCTGTATGAGGATGACATGCAAATTTGTGGAGCATTCTATATTTAAAAAAATAAAAATAAAGCAGAAAGACTTTCAAGAAAGAGGAAATGACAGTCTATGGAAACTCTTCCTTCAGTGGTGTCAGAGAAAACACTTGTGATATTTGTTAAACATAGTATGGAAAATTTCTTTAAGAAGAGTTTTTGCAGCGAAGCTAGAAAAGTCTTCACTATAAATATAACGTGAAAAATGGAGAATTTCAAGCCAAAACACAAGGTAGGGACCAATGAATGGAAAATACATTCAAGAAAATAATGATATGTTTGATATGTTCTGGTTTTACCCAACATGAAACTATCCTTGCCATTTCTAGGTAGGAGAAAATGATCATATAATAAAAAGTAGGGAGAAGGGAATGTGGTCAGATGTCAAGGAAGATAACATTCAAAGTATAAGCTTTCACCAAACTGATTTAAGATGTCTTGCTAAACTGGGGCTAAGCAAGCCAAGGTTGGGAGATACTCAAGAAGAAACTGCAATGTGTTCACAGAAACAGTTTTCAGGGAGATCAGCAGGAGAAATGCTTTCCATGCTTAAAAATTGTTTTTCTCTACCTCTTGCCTAGCATATAATGTTGGTTTAATGGGATCTATGCGAGTTTAATGGAGAAAAACACATAATAATCAAATTTTATTAATTGTATAATGTGGATAAATAAGCAGATAACAATTAACTACATGAATAAGATTTTATATATGATTAGATACTTTTAAAAAGCTATACAAAAAGAAATGTGCATCTAAAAAGAAGTTAAACAGTTTTATTTATTAGGTAATGCACCTTTGAGCTGCAATTAAGTACAGCATATCCATTACAAATATATGAGTAACAAAAGTGTGCAGTGTCACTCATACAAAGACAATTCTAAGTTATAGAGAAAGAATAAAATCAAGTTAATAGAGATAGATACAAATAAACGTGTTAAAGGACTGTGTGCCATTAACGAACCAATAGATTAAATCACAAATGCACTCAAAAATATAAAAATTGAAATGATTTTTAAAGTTACACAGAAATGAAGACATAAACTTCCTAATTATGTTTAAAAAGAGAACAAAATTGTGGACTGACAACATTTAATTTCAAGATACAATAGTAAGCTACAGTAACCAAGGTACTGTCTTATTAGCTAACCAATTAGCATATGCATCTTGTTTGTGGTGATAATTTTCTGAATATATGGGGGCATTAAATTTCTTCAGTTGTATATTTTCATTATGTACTACATACTGCAAATAAATTATAGCCCAAGAAATTTGCTAAAGATTGCAAAACACAGTTCTCAAAATTTTAACCTTTATATGCTTCAATTCTTTTTAATGATTTACATGGAAATGATATTATAAATGTTTGTTGGGATGTAGTTAAAATGGGACTTTCAAGAAAAACATTAGGGGTTGGTGAGACTGCACATCAGTCTAGAGTGCCTGCTTAGACAAGCTTATGCAAGTGTGCAGGGACCTTGGTTCCATCCACAATACCACATGCCTCACTAGCCAGGCCTCCAGGGTTGGCTGAGCTGGCCACCCAAAAATAGAAAAAAATGGACAAAACACGAGGAGCTGATCTAATGCTTCCTACACATCCACACATGAACATCAGTATTTCTGCATGGGAAAGTGTGGGAATTGTAACCTAACTTAAAGAGAGTAAATGAACTTATAGCCATGCAAGATATTCTATTTAACCCAAGAAAGTTAAAGGACACTTAGATAAATCCACAGGCATTGAGAGTAAGAAGCACTGAGGGAAAGAAGAAAGGCCTGGAAAGTTTCTTTTAAGGAAAAGACTAGAGGGAGAACAATGGAGCAAGGTTACTGTCTGTATTTTGATTTTCAAAAATCTTTGATTTATTTTTAATTTCATTATAGATTTACAGATTACAGTTGTATATATAGAATAAAAAGTGATGTCATAATATATATTCACTGTACTACCACTAACTATAATCATTACATTACAATGCATATCAAAAACTTATACACTTATCAATGTATATCCTGTCTACCTGAGAATGTGTGCCCTTTGATTATATGTTTACTTTTAATCTTAATATTAGCTTTGTAAAATGCCAACGTGTTTCCTAGGGAGATTCATCTGGCAAATATTAAAATATGTGGGTAAAAAGATACCTTATAACAAGAAATAAGCTTTGGATACATCCTCATTGAATATGAAGATCACAAAATATGTCTCTTCCCCACCGAGGTTGTTTTTCTTCATCATTTGACCCAGCTGTACCTTCCCAAGTCCTCAGTTTGAGAAATGTTGCTTCCTGGTGTAGGATAATAGTAATAGTTTCACATCAACATCAACATTAAGGTTTCCTTACTAGATGTTCTAGTCCTTGGCAGATAATTTAGTTTATTTCTCCCCCCAATTTTTTATTTACTGGTATATGTTTTAGGGTCATTTATATAGACTGATTTGGAATATCTATCCTCATTCTCATTTTCTAAGGTAATTCTAGCTCACCAGCTAAAGGTCCATTTCTCTTTGAAGCTGGATGGCCAACCATAGTGATGCTATTGTCTTGTATTCATGTACTCTGCCCCAGCTGTGGCCTGTGTAGTCTGTTTACATGTACTGAATTTTGCTTTGAATGATCAATTACTTTAGTTTTCCTAGCTAGACTATACTTCCTTTAAGAAAAGAAAGCATGTCATTGTTTAGATTTTTCACAACACCATCCTAATACATAGCACCATGAATTAACATAGTCTAGGTCATAGCCTATAGTCAATCAATATAACATAGGCTGGGCTATGGCCTAGACTGTATTTGAATTAGCTTTTGGAAGCAGTGGTCACTCTCCTTCTATGCAGCATGGTGACTGTGATTGGGAGAATGGGCATAGGTATGGTTCTGACCTCAGCTCAACCACGTAGTGAGGCAAGTTGCTTCACCTCTGGGTCTCATTATCTTCACTGGTAAAACAAGAATACTACTTTGCTCATAATATTGTAATGATCAGATGAAATGTTTTAAAAAATTATTAACTGTCTCAGATTTTCAATGAATTATAGCTCCACTTGAATCTTTAATGTTTCCTTATGATTCTAGACTGAATAATCCCAGTAGGTTTAGTAATATATACTCAATAAATGCTAATTTATTAATACATAAATAGATATTGACACAGTAATTTTTCTAAAGACACATAGATTGTAAGTGAAAGAAATAATACTAAAGTCAGAATTTCTGATTGTATTTGTCTGAATTTTCTAATAATTAAATGACATTATGTTAAGAATTAAGAGGTGATAATCAGTAACTAACTCCAAACTGATGATTAGAATTGCCTTTAACTTAATGAGATTGAAATTTAGTGTATCCTTATTTAATAACCTTTTAATTTGGTGTGAGTAGTGGCCTAAAACAAGTGTGTTCTAGTACTTTAAATTGATTTTGTAACTCTGACTACAGCGTCAACCCCCCAAAATATATTGGATTACTAGTGAAAAATAAAATAAAATGAAGAGAATAACATAGTGACTCTACAAAACCCATTTGGTCTAGTCTGAGATTTTTAATACCGTTGTAGCCATGCATGCCTACAGCTGGTTCAAATATAAACACATGGCCAGTTCTCAATAACACTCGATAAAAGGCGGGAGGCTCCGAAGAAATTTTGTGTTGTTCCTAGGTTTTTTTTTTTTTTTTTTTTTTTTTAAGGGTTTACATGGTGTTCAGGATCTCACTGCTAGATCAGACATATAGTTATCTGCCTATTTGCAGCCTTTCAAGATCTGGGATTACTGGCATGTGCCACCATGCCCAGTCTCAGCTTGCCCTGGGGAGCGGGGCCAGCAGGGGGCTGAACCCCCAACCCCTGTGCCTGCTTCCGGGTGCTTTAAAGCACTGACCTCTCTAGTCGGTTCATTCCTAGAGTCTTATAAGAAAAGATCATTACTTTACTTCTCTTGGTTGTTGTTATAGCAAGATGTACTTCCTGGACAGCTTCTAATTCAGAGCTCCACTTATTCTTGCAGCTATGTAATCATGATGAAAAGGGAGGAGCTACTTCTAAAAGTCGGGACAAATGAGTTGTGAAAATAACTTTGTTCTTTGTTCATGCTTTGCACATAAGACTTAACATATTTGAAAGCCACCACATTTCTAAGATGATGAAAATATTTTTGCTTTATTGAGGTCAATCTTAACGGGAGTTCTTACAGCTCATATTTGAAAGAGCTTCACAATTATGATGAGTCTCAGAAAATTTGGGAAGATCAAATTCGGAAAATGTTTTTCCCAGAATGAAGACTGAAAAATTATGCCATATCCAACAGAGTTCGTTTAACTCCAGAGAAGGGATGGTGGACAATGAAGAAAAACAAGAGTCAACATGCAGGAAGCGGAGCTCAGGGGGACCCTCCTCTCCTGGTGGCAAAGAACCACCCAATGGCCACAGTGGGAGATTGAAGTCAGTTGAAACTCCTCTGCCCTCCTCTCCTGGTGGCAAAGAACCACCCAATGGCCACAGTGGGAGATTGAAGTCAGTTGAAACTCCTCTGCCTAACTACTTGTTCATCTGTCACTCCTTGGGTGCCTTTGTTCTCAGAGCTGCGACAACTTGTTCCTGTGGTTTGCCTCTGCTGCCCTGTGTCCTTGGGGCTGACCTTGCTTTGATCCCTCATATGTGATCAATCTCCAGCTTCACCCAGTCCTCATAAAAATATCTAGAGAACTGGACCTAATAACAGCTTCTCACTCAAAGGTCCACTTATTCTTGCAGCCCAGATTTTGTAGCATCTCCAGCTATGACAAGTATTTCAAGCGTACTTGTCAGTGTATTGTAAATGTCAACGACATTTTCAAGGAGAGAAAATCAAGCAATTGCTTGAGTCAATGGGCTTTTTGGAGTCATCATGAGTTCACCCCCACCCCCTTTCACTAGAACAAAATAAATATGTCCTCAGACAGGGATCGGAACTTCAAATTCCTTTAAAATTTTTCTAGTGCAATCTGCCATTTTAAGCATAATGAATTTTAGGAGCTTTTAGGTAGTGTTTGATTGCAGAAAATCAAACTGGAAAAAATATCAAAGTGACATTTTCAAAACAATTTGCATCTGTCATTGGGAAAACTTATTACATGGAATTTTAAAGCTAATTGGCTTGGTTTAACTAAATCACATGATTTTTTTTTTCTCACTACTCTCTTATCATGGAATGGAATATTAAATCCTGTCCTGATACATTTTACTGAAAATGAATAAATAATAATGACAATATTTGTATAATTTCCCAGCACTCAAGATGTCTTGAAGGTAGTGAGTACTCAATAAATATTTGCAAAATGTGCAAAGTTGTTTGAATGTAATAATCTCAACAAAGTCAGAAAATTGGGCTGGGGAGATAGCTCAGCTGCCTGCCTGGCAAGTGCAAAATGTTGAGCTCAATCCCCAGTACTGAAGAAAAAAAAAAATCAGACACTAATTGAAACCCTGAAAGTGGGTAGAGTAGCATCCACTAGGTTAGGAACCCAGATGGAACAAAACTATGGTCTCTTACTTGCTGCTTCCCGCCTGCCATGAGGTGAGCAGTTTCCATCTGGTTTGCCCTTCTACCATGCTGACTCCACCTTTTGACAAGACAGAAAAAAACAGAGCCCTGCACCCAGGATTGAAAATTCTGAAATCATGACCTAAAATAAATCATTTCCTTTTAAGTGGGCTACTTTAGATTTTGTCTGAGCAGTGTAAATTTTACTAAAAATTTTACTAGATTTATCTCTTTCCAGTTTTGCTACCCAGTATTGCTTCAACATTTCTGGAGTTTTCAGATAGACATCAGCAGGCCTTTGAGGGTCAATAATCAATGCAACAAATTCATTCATTATCATACACCATTAGAGATTAAGTACTTGGGATAGGAGAGTAAACAAACAAATAAACAAAAAACTACTTTCTTCAAGGGACTTGTAGAATATAATAAACAGATGATAAAGAATTGAAAATAATAAAATAATATTCTAGTATTTGTATTATAAAGAATGACAGACTAGATTAAATCAATTGGAATTCCAGGAGATGTAGAACAAGAAGATTTTAATACCAACAAGCTGAAGACTGTAGCCTATGGGACTTCTGTGCCTGTATGTATATATAAGATGTGATAAGCATATACAGTGAATGGTGCTGCTGCGTACATTACAGTTGAAATTTACAATGGAAATTCAGACTAAAAATAAAAATCCTGACAATGTTTTTAAATCTGTTTCTTTCATGAGATCTGGCACCCGCAACTCATTGCTCTTCCACAGAGTGAAAATGAATGTGATCCATAAATGTTTTGCCTCAGTCCAAGGCATGGAGACAGTCATAACTGTGCAATTAAAATATTCGAAATGCAGACTTTGAGAAAGTGCCAAGAATTATGGGATGAGTGTGTTCAAAGCAAGAGAAATGTTTTGAGAAGGATTAATAGCAAGGTGTCTTTACTATAATAACAATTTTAAAACTTTATATTTTTACTGTAGTTTTGATCATAACTTATAGGTCTAAAAATTTCTTCTGATGACCAAATTATAAGAGATAGCTATTCATAAAGTGAAAATATTTTCTAATATTCCTTCTAATAACCACAACAAAAATTTGACTCCTTAAATATTTCAAGATGTTTAAAACTCAAATTTTATCTTAGTCTAAGTAACACTTTAAGAAATTTAATGCAAATTCCAATTGCAACTATTTTAATAAAGTTTCCTCAATCTGAAGTCAGTGAAAATTAGAAAAAAAAATTTTTTTTATACATTTGGTACAGGATCTGCAGGGTCTCACTACACAGCTCAGAATGATAATGATCCTCCTGCTTTCAGCCTCCCAAACGATGAGATTACAGGCACGTGCCACCACACCCAGTCTCAATTGCTGTCTCAGTTTAAAAAGATTTTTAAACTTAGTGATATAGCATTACTATTGATAAAATGTAATAAAATACAAATTATATGGCAGGTAGACCATTTCCATGTACATTGTATTCTAACTAGAAATATAAAAATATGTGAATATATACCTAACATTTTGCATTATACATATCCCTACATTATTGCCATAAAAACACCATTTTATTGTTCAAATGTACAAATAGAGATTTGTACAGCAATCTAAAAATTATTTCTAATCAACTAATAATAACTTATTTATACTAAGCCTCAAAATTTTTTTACAAAGCTATAGTTACCATGATTAGAGAATATATGTTATTTATAGTCATTGGCATATGTAAAAGTTAGACACATGATGTGGGTGCATTTCAGTAGTTCACTTTCTTTAGTTCCCAAGATATTAAGCATGGATTGCCTTATTTTTAAAATAAATACTTATTTAGGGTAAAAACAATACCAGGACAATGTATAAATGCGAAAATATCACCAATTTTAGAAAAAATGTATTTTTAATTTACTTAACATATTTATATTTTTCTTCAGTTTTTGATTAAGTTGTCTCATGTCCTAGAAGCACTAAGATTGCTACGAAGTTTGGGCAAGTGTCATCTTTGGAGTGTGCAAATTGTTAGAAATACTTTCCTTTAGCACTGCTGTATTTGGTACCTTGAGGAGCCCCACCTACGACCACAAGACTCTGGTCTGGTGTCTAGACACAAGCCAGAACACATACAATTTCGAATAAATTCAATTTTGTTTAATTGTCAGCAAATTAAAATGAGTTCTACAAGTGGCATTTCCTAGACTTTGCACACTGTATGTTATACGTGTCTTTTTTTTCACAGGAGAGACTTCTACTTTTACTAGATATTGATGAGATTTTTTTCTAAAGACTTGTAAATGTTATAACACTTTTGCCACAAGGATACTCACCTGCCACGACGCTCGCTTCTCCCGTGGCTCCTGCGAAGCAGGTAAATGTGTTTGATGGTGAAGTGAGGAGCACACCTGGCTGCTAGTCCTGCAGTGAGGTGGCCAGCAGCAGCTTCGCCTCCAGGTGCACACAGCCAAGACTCACATGCATGTAGTCTAATAAATCCGAATTACTTTCATCTCCCTAATGCCAACTCCCTAACAGCTCACAGTTTCTACAGTGCTTAGGCGTTAGAACTACGCCGAGCAGAGAGAAGAAACACTGAGCTATTTAGTTAGATGGCTCCATATTGCCAGTTTTCCAGAAACATGCAACCATGTTAGCACCTTATGCAGCCCTGTCTTCCGGCCTTGGAAGCAGGGCCTCTGCCGCTTAATGCTTCCCAGCTTCCCTGCACAGCTACTAGACCCTGTGCACAAGTGCTTTAAAAGCTTGGCTCACCAACAGCGGGAGATTTTCAACTTTTGATGGTTTCTGTCACTTTTCAGAAGATAGCGAATACGGTGTAGAATCATATGGATTTCAAATTTGTTTGCAAATTTCCATTAGGAAGCTTTTATTATAAGAAAAGGCAGCCGCTTCCCATTTTTTATAAGCTTAAAAAAGCATGTTTAGAATTGATCTGGCACATGAGGCAGCACGCAGGGAAGAGTGAACTGAAATGAAATGAAAACAATCTGGAGGAATAACTTGGAAACAATGCGCTCCGGAGCAGAGCCCCGCTGCTACCACTTACTTTCGCCTCAAAGCCTGGTGCTTGTATTCTTCGCTGTTAGCACCGCAGCACACTCCTAGGCAACAAGAGGGTCAAGGGGCACAGGCTCTGGATTCTCATACAGCAACATGAAGAAAATCAATTTCAATCCTCCAAGGATGATACACTGCAACTGGGGTCACCAAAACACTATCAGTTCTCTGAGGCCCTAGGGATTTCCAAAAATTACCACACCTCAAATTTAGCCCTTTGGTCAAAAACATGAAATATATTTTATATTTTACCGCACATTTACCTATGAGGGTTGAAGGAAGCAAAGAGAGGCTTTAAACTCTGGCAAATTAACCTTCTGATTCAAAAGGTTTACTTTACAGGAGTTCTAATCAGCCAATTAGAAGGCTTACTGCTATGTTGACCCATATAAGGAAAAGTGGTTGGCATTTTTTGGGTAAAAAGTGTTTACTTACTTTAGCATGAGGAACAGGCATTATTGTTTGATTAGCAGCAAAACAAAATTAAATTTTATGATAAGACTTAGAAGGAGTTGTGAAGGAGTAGAAAAGTAAGATGCACAGAGCCTGCACTTGCGTCTTGGAGCGTCTCCCACTCCGCTTGCACGTGGCCTGGGCCTGCCCTAGTCACTCTGTGAGCCTCATGGTTCTTGTCTCCTGTATGGGATGATAATGCTTAGCCTCCCAAGTGCTACAAGATTGTGTGAAGAAAAAATTCGGACATTTTGTAAGTGCTTGTTTAGGCTTTCAAATGTTTCAAACACAAGTTATTATTGTTGTTATTTTTAATAGCTGAAAACTGCATACTACAGGAATAAAATTCACCAATGTGGAGAGGGTGGGATACCAAATAATAACAAACAACACATAAAGAATAAACGAGTGATATCCCCTGTATGTTGGTAAAGGAGGAAGAAAATGAAGACTGCACAGTGGAATATCTGAGGTTTCCAATGGTCTCTGGAAGTCTTTGCTGTAAGAGAACACAACAGTCATAAGAAAGATGGGAAGGAGGGGGGTTGTGAGCAGGAACTTGGTCTGTTTTGAGGTCCAGCTTTCTAAAATTCTAGATAGCAAACTTCCAAAGTCATTACATTTCTAAAACACACAAGGGGCATAGTAATATGTGGAGTTTCTTTGTCTGTCTGTCTGTCTGTCTGTCGGTCGGTCGGTCGGTCTGTCTGTCTATTTAGATAGGATCTTGCAATGTGCTCTAGGCTGGTCTCAAATGCATGGTTCTTTCTCGGCTGAGTATACCCAGAAGGCAAACTGAACTATTTCAAGCCTCTGTACTTTCACAGTTGCCCAGCAGAGGCTAGGAAGTGATTCTTCCCAGGTGCGTCCAGTAAGTGCTTAGTTGTCCAGTAAGATGTCACCATGCTGGAAAGTCTATTCCCACTTCCTGGATGTGCCTACATCCTTATCTGCCTTAGGAAATCAAGGAAAAGTGTTGAAATATTTGCAAACCTCTCATTGTAGTGCTCAAATTCTAAGACTGTTTCTTTCCTAAACTCAGCAGGTTTGGCAATTCATTTTTAAAACAAACATGATCAGTTTGTCGATAGTGCTGATTATTCAGAAGTGTTCCAGTGAAACCAAGTTTAGCCTCCACACTTTGAAAATGGTGTGTCCCAGTTAAAATAGCCAAGCTGTTCTCACATGAAAGAGCTGGATGCCAATCATTCTGGTTTTAGCAGTCCTATTATGGGGGACTTTAACTCTGACAGAAAGCAAATAGGACAGAAATCCCTGAACAGGAGAGTAGTTTGTTCCTGCTCTGGCCCTAAAAAGTGCCATATTAAGCATTCCTTCTGTTTGTGCTTTGCTAAAGTCTATTTGGTGACATTACCGCATTATGAGGAAGACACTTCTTTTCTATACTACTAGATCCTGTGTGGAACTAGTAATAGTCTCAATAATAAAATCAATAGCTTTCCCTGGGAAATCTCCTTATAAACTGTCCAGATCTGGTAGACACATAGTACTGTGTGAGCACCAGTGCCGAGAAAGGCCAACAAGGGCACCAGGAGCAGCCTCTCAGCAGCAGGGGAGGCACCAGGACTGCTGGCTGTGTCAGTTATCACTCAGAAGGTGCAAAATAACAGCAGAATACTGGAAGAATTAGGTACTGTGCAGAGAGGATGGGGCTGAGACCTTCAATATAGGAGAAAGGATCATCAACAGGACTCTGCACCCACACGGAAAAAATGTTACTAAGTAAAGCTGGGCAGTGAACAGCTAGAGAAGAAAGGACTCAAACAGCATTCAAATCCAAGCCTACTGTGTCGGTGTGGCAGGGGTATCCATGGCTTGGATCTGAACATAACTAGGTCATCCTGTCTGCTGGGTCTCATCTTTTGCAGAACTCAAGGGTCAGCACTGTATTTTGAGGTTATGTAAACCTTTGTTTCTCAAGGTTTATTATTTTCAACTTGTCCACAGCATCAAAAAAAGAAACTATCCAATAAAACCAGCTAATAATGATCATAAAACACTAAAAGTAGTGATATATATTGAGTTTTCAGCATGTCATACAATAGTCTATGTTCTAAACAAATTACTGCATGTTATGGAATAAAACTAATTATGTGTATGTTGAGTTATTCTTTATCATACTTTTTGTTAGATTAAATTTTGAAAGTTCAGCAATAATAAATATTATTGATTGCCTAATTAGTATTTTCTGTTTTCTTAAGAGAATTCTATTTTAAATCACAGCCATTATTATTATAGTTAGTTCCCCATAAATATCTATACAGCCTGCGAATTATGTTATTTCTAGATGTAAGCCTTGGTTTCTCCTATGTCGAATAGATTCATTTCCTATTTCAGATTCTTGATTGGATTAAGGTTTTCCATGAAAGGAGGAGTTTATTGGGACTTCAGTTTTTTTATTATTGTTGTTTAATTTTTTGTTTGTCTGCTTTGTTTTTTGTTTACTGGGGATTGAATCAAAGGACCTACATATCCATTACTTTTTCTATTTTATTCTGTGACAGGATCTTGCTAAATTGTTCATACTTCCTTGGAATTCCCAGTCATCCTTCCTTATTCTTGGGAGAGCCTGGGGATATAAGCATGCAGAACTGTGCTAGTTTCCTAGGGATTACATTAAAAGTTCCATATAATTCTTCCATGAAACTCTACACACACACACACAACTCTATCACAGATAACACAGCCTATGAGTGAGGAGTTGGGACTGAATTCTTGAACTGTCTGACTGCTACAAAGCCCAAGCCCTTTCCAGTGAAAAACTCAATTACATCCTTACCACCTGATAGGTTGAACAATGCTTCCTTTCCTCCAAGCAGATACGTGGCCTAAAGTTTGGAACAAATGGATATTTTACAATATATGGCATATATTACCATATTTGCAAATGTGACTAAATTAAGAATCTAAAGATGAGATTATTCTACGTTACTGAATTGGGTTTAATGTACTAGCAAAAACCCTGTAAGAAGCGTCAGTTGGCCGGGTGTGGTGGCGCACGCCTGTAATCCCAGCACTTGGGAGGCTAAGGCAGGAGGATCGGTGCGAGTTCGAGACCAGCCTGGGCTACAAAAGTGAGCTCAAGGCCAGCCTCAACTGCATACTGAGAACCTGTCTCAAAAAGACAAAAAAAGAAAAAAGAAAAAAAAAAAAAAAAAAAAAAAAAAAAAAAAAAAAAAAAAAAAAAAAAAAAGAAGCGTCAGTAGAGTTATCGTCAGAGGCCATGATGGAATGGACGGTGGAGTGCTGTAGTCATGAGCTAAAATATTCAAACACCCACTGAAAGCTGGAAAAGGCCAGAAATTTCTCTTTCCCTGGAGGTTCTGGAAAGAATTCAGCTTGTTGTCACCTTGATTTTACCCTTTTAAATCATCTGGTTTGGAAACTATTAAGCCTGTGATTGTTTGCCACTGACCTATATGAAATTAATATACCTCATAAGTATAGCCAAGTATTTGTAAATCTCACATGTATTATCAAGTTTTCAAATACCTATGAAGTATTAATTTTAAAGTATTAACTAGTGTATATTTCTGCCTGTGCTGCAGCATAAACAGCACACATTTTCCATCATTGGAAAAAACAAACCAACCTGTACGAAATTCAGGCAACTGGACTTGTACTTCTTTTATGTGAGTAGTGCAACCTTCAGGTCATTGCTGTATAGTTGTTAAATGTTTATGACTACATGTCCTCACTGTGGCTGAAAACACTACATCAGGCCTTTCATGATTCCCCCAGAGTTGATGTGCCACCAATGTCAACACTGTGTTGGTCAGGCGTGATGACACATGCTTGTGATGCTAGTGCTCTGGGAAGCTGAAGCAGGAGGAGCACACGCTCTCCAACCTGGCTAACTCAGGCCATTTTAGAAAATGCAGAAAAAGTGTTTTTACTATCATTATATAGGCAAGGACTAAGGGAGGTAATAGATTCTAAATGAACCTCAACTTCTCAATCACTGTCATTGTAGAGAGAAATTTGAGAAATCCTCCCAGGACTGTTCTCCAATGGCTGAAATTCTCACACTTGTGCAAGTGTACGTTTGGTGTGTCAACGCTTCCCAGGAGGTATACAGCAGAGACAGGTTCAGGAGTTGCCCTACCAAACTCACTGTCTGTCTGCCTGCCTGCCTGCCCGCCCGCCCATCTATCTATCTATCTATCTATCTATCTATCTATCTATCTCTTTGTTGGGTAAGACACTGTTATAAAATATTTTACATGTGGCAGAAATATAGCATGAGGGCCTGAGTTTCTCAGTATAAATAAGTAAATAAAGTTAAAGAATTTTATATTCTTATATTTTATAACAGGAAGATAATGGCAAAGAGCAATACCCAGACATTTTTTAAAAATTTAGTACAAGGTCTCACTAGGTAGCTGGGCCTCGTAGTGATCCTCTTCCAAAGCACTGGGATTACAGGTGTGCACCACCATGCCCAGTCTCAGAAACCATCTAAGCGCTCCCCTCCCTGGGGGCGGGGCAGCACAGCGTACCAGGGATTGATCCCGTCCCTGCATCTGGCTAAGTGGGTGCTTTAATTTGCTGAGCTATTTGGCTGGCCCAATAGCCAAACACTTTTTACTTTCTGTCTATTCACTTGTCATCTATCATAGAAATCAGTCATAAATAAATAGTGCTGGAAGGATTTCTGACCCTTCTCACTGAAGTTAAAGTCGCTGGAAATAATGGGATTTATTTAGGCATAAAAGCATCTCATTTTACTTCTTGTCAATGTAAGCTTAGTAAATTCATTTATTTTTCTCATTTTTGAGAAATTGAACTATTAGTACTATTTACTTCATAGATGTTATATAATAATGAAACAATTCATTTTAAGAATTTGATATAATTAAATATTCTGTAAATAAGTATTCTTATTACTTTCTTTACTCACATTTAGTTATGAATCAAAATCAAATCATAACTAACTGCTGCATCCTCCTTGTTTATTATTTTATTACTCACACAGTAAGACTTAGATCTTTTCAGATATGGGATTCAGATTAAGGTGAGTGTCTATTAATCTAATTGAGATTGTGAGAGCCATTCCATCACCCAGTGCTGTCCTCCTCTTTTGAACTCATTTGAACCACAAGGTGGAAGACACAGTAATTCTTTTGGGGCCAACAAAATGATGAATTAGTGATGCCTGTTAATTCAATACCTACTTGAAAACTCATAACTCATTATAGCTCTTGCAGTGAGGTACCCTGCTGTACATAAGTGTTTGTGTTAGCAAATGTAGGAAGGATTATGATATAAGGTAGGAAAAGGGAATGCCGTCAGAAAGCCTGTGCCTGCTAATATTCCTGCTGACATTCTTATGACCATATACAGGAACATATATTTGTAAATGCATAATGAAAAAATAGTATGTGTATTCAGTTTGGGGATTTTTACTTGCAAGGAAGTTTTGTCTTGGAGTCAATGAGGCTTCTGTCCATAGGCAAACACTGCAAATGCATAGAGAAATATCCTGATCCTATTTATTCCCTAAGGAGGTTTCAAAGGAAAAAAAAAGACAACTTGAAAGAAAATACATGTGTAAAAGTCCAGATGGGTAGTAAAATACATACTGCATGATTTCCAGGAAAAGAAAATTCTGCTTGTTTCTTTCTTTCTTTATTTATTTAGTTAGTTAATTATTTTTTATTACTTTATTGGTCCAGGGCCTACAGGGTCTACAGCATCTCACTATGTAGATTGGACTCATAGTTATCCTCCTGTTTTCAGCCCCCCATGTTCTGGGATAATAGGTGTGCATCACCCAGTCTCATCCTTGTCTCAGTGCACCCCAGGAGCGAGGCCTGCATGAAATGCTGGGGATCCGAGTGCTCTGCCTAATTAGGTGCTTCAGTCTGCTGAGCTATCTGGCCAGTACTGAAAATTGTGTTTTATACTATACACTAATGACAGACGGGGAGTGCCTTGTAGGACCACAGAAGCAGTTCCTTCAATGTGTAAATTGAAACAATATGGGGTCACTGGTAATTTTTCTCAGGAAAGCAGATCAACTTCAAGATAACTAATTATTATCTCTCTCTGAAAGTACAATTTCTTGAACCTATAGGAACTTCCAGATGAGAGCCTACTAGGTTTCCAGAAATTCTCTCTGAGATTCCCCCAAGGAACCTCTGGTCTCTATCCAAATTAAAAACCTGCATCCTCCTTCTGAGCTTCAGTAAGTCTTATCCTAGGATATGTTTTATCTGTTCACCAGTCCTAACCCTAATATTTCCTGAAGAGATTATGTATGCCCAGAGCATATCTGAAGGCAAGATGCAATCTGTACTGATTTATTTTTTTAGTTTATTGAAACCAATAAACCCCTGAAAAATATACAAGGTGGGATTGTTTTAAACTTTGTTCTCTTCTAGGGTAGGGGTAGCAAAGTCTGTTAAATACTTCATTAACAACATTTTAGGACTGGCAATGTAATTAAGTGGCTCAACACCTGCTTAGAAAGCACGAAGTCCTGAGTTTGATTCCTGATACCAAAATAAGAGCACATTTTAGTATGAGGATGGTCCTACAAGAGAAGAAGAAAGAAAACATGCCTAAAAATATCATATATAAAAGTAGAAGCACAGTTCTAACTGGATATTACAATAGAAAAATTTTTGTCTGAACAAGGTCCCAAAGGCCAATAATCCAAAAGGCATACCATTTCCAGAGATAGACTTCATGGAGCTAAGAAAATTGTGCTTGGAGATGCATGAACCACTTCCAAGTCCTTGTATCTAAGGATGCACACAATTTTCCTTTCTTTCCACAAGTCTAAAATTGTTTTTAAACTTCAGGTATTGGAAATTTTAGAAGAGTCCCTAGGAGACAATGTATGGCTTTCACATGAGGACAAGTGTATTTCTGTGAACCAACATGCCAGGAATACTACATAAATGGTTTCAAGCCTCTCTCTCTCTCTCTCTCTCTCTCTCTCTCTCTCTCTCTCTCTCTCTCTCTCTCTCTCTCTCTCTCCAACCTTGATACAATTGTTATGCTGTTTTCTTGTCTTGTTTTTCATTATCACAATGCATTTTTCTAGTATAAGAAGAAAAACTCCTAGCTTTCGCATGTCCTGAAGGTTTATATTAAATTATCCTCTGTTTATAGAGATACCAGTTTCCAAACAAAGATATTTTGCAAGATTTCATACTTTGAAAAAGACTCTTCTACCTACATACCTTTAAATGCATATATATATATATATATATATATATATATATATATATATATATTTATGTATTTACTACTCAGCTTGGACCTGTAGCGATCCTCTTGTTTTCAGTCTCCTCAGTGTATTTATTATAAGAGTCCAACAACACCTAGTTTTGGGGGCTGGCACAGCATGGGGTCCACACTGCATCCAGTACCAGGGATCCAATCTTGGTCCCTGTCCTTGTCAGGAAGCTGCTTAGACCACTGAACTATCGTTGCAGCATCTATATATCATTTATTTATTTATCTATTTATTCCAGTGTATTTTTAATTCATTTTAATGAGAAAAAAAGATAAAACAGCAATGAAACAGTTTCAAAACAAGTTAGTGGGATGGTTGCAATAGTTAATAAAATGCATATTGTTGTCTTCATATTAGATATTCAGAGGACAAGATGAAGACTCGATATCTTCTCTAAACAATATTAGTACAAACTTTTATTCTCAATGAACTAAGAGAAAGTAGCTGTATATCTATCCTAACTCATATATATATATATATATATATATATATAGATAGATAGATAGATAGATAGATAGATATAGATATAGATATAGATATAGATATAGATATATCTTTAAAGTTTCTAATACTAGGAGAAAATATACCAGGTCTTATAAGTAGGTTGTAAGATAAAGATATAGTATGCATAATAAAACAAAAGTTATAATTAAGCAATATTCAGAAAATTAATTAAATATTAATTAATTAAAAATTAACTTAAATAGTTCAAAACGATACTTCAAAATTCAAATCAAATTGTGAGTCCAACTTACAGGCCAGAGTATTGTGTATCATATGTATGATTCTGTAACCAATTCAGAGTACTCGCATAGTATTTCATTAGCTTAATATATACAAAAATATCAACTAAGAAAATGTTCCCATGGTAGTAAAGAATTACTATGAATAAAACAGAATGTAAATACTGGAAGGGCAAACATATGGCCAGAACTTCTAACAGTTTGGGGTTAGGATATTGCACAAAGTTCTAGTATGTCATGGACATGGACAGTGTCCATGATGCTTCCTGGTGGCCAGGTGTCACTTGTGGGACTGAGCTACTGCTATTTCCTTGCTATCAACCCTGTACAACTAGATAAAATCATGACCCATAGAGTGCAGGAGAAGTCCACTTTGTAGAATATGCTGATAGACATATTTTGCTCCTATATACGAAACAATAGTTGAAAGACTCCTGTTGTATACTTTTCTTCTGTGTTTAATTGTTTGCCCTCCTTAATAGGTTCTTTCAATTTTCCTTCATGGAGTTGTGGTCATTTTGATCCCTCTCTAGTTGTTCTTTGTCCTAGAAATGTTTCTCCATTATATTTGAAATAGAATTTTACAGGGTATAAGAGTCTGGGTTAGAATTTGTTTTCTTGCCATACTCACAATATTTTTCTCCATGCTCTTCTTGACTTGATGGTTTGGAAAGAGAAATCTGCCATTACTCTAATGGATTTTCTTTTAAATGTCGTCTGTTTCTTTTCTCTAGCAGCTTTTAGTATACTGTTCCTGGGCTGTATTTCTGGAATTTTGATTATTATATGTCTGGGATGTGGTTTTAATTGGTTTGATATTATTTGGAGTTCTTTATGCTTTGTTTACCTGAATGTCAAATTGTTTCCCCATATTTGGGAAGTTTTCTGCTGTTACTTCTGCCCAGATTATTTTTATATCATTTGTACAGACTCCTTCTTTCTCATTGATGTCTATTAGTTTTGCATGGTTCATCTTTGTATCATCTTGCAGATGTTGAATTATGTTTTCCTGCATCCTACTATTTTTTTGATATTATGGCTGGCTAATCCTGCCCTGGGAGTGGGGCTGGCATAGTATGTGGCACCAGGGATGGAACCACGGTCCCTGCAGTTACCTAATCTTGCCTAACCAGGTGCTTTAGGCCACCGAACCATGTCGCTGGCCCCCTTCATCCTAGTTGTTTTTAAGATATCTTTCTTACCTCTTCACTAACTTCAATGGTGTCTTTAATTCTGAAAGTCTATTTTCACTTTCATTGAAACAGTTTTGCCCACACTTTGAATCTGCTTCCTACATTCTACTATTTTCCTATGTTGCTCATTCAAGGATTCCATCATTTTTTTCCATCATTTTTCTATTCTCCTTTTTTTTTACTTCAGAAATTATTTCTGATCTGATTTCCTCTATGCTTTTCTGCAGTTGTTTCTTTAATTCAGATGATATTATTTCAGAGATTTCAGATGTGTGATTTCTAATTTCTTCTATGCTATTGTCTCCTGTATTTGCTCTGGGGATCGGGGCTTTAGAATGCAGTTTGCTCTTTTGCTTTGTCATTTTGTATACCCATACCTTCTGGCATTTGGTGTACAGCTTTGGTAGAGTTCTTATCTTTGCAGCAGATCTGGATCTACCAAGTTGAAACTCATCCAGGTGGGTGTGGCTTTGGTCTAGCTTCTGAGCTTCACTTCTACCTGCAGCCTTTTGAGATGAACCTGCTGAGTCATTCTGGATCTGATGTTCTGCTCCTGGATCCGCTGTGTCAGTCTTGTCTCTAACTTGTCTGCAGGGAATTCTGCCACAGTTTTCCACACTGGGCCTGTCTGATGGATGAAGTTCCACTCACAAGCCAGGCCTGGTTGCTGTGTCCAATTAGTTTCTGCCAGGCGCCAGGTGGCCTCACTCACATGCCAGTATTTGTTGCTGGGTCAGATGAGTTTCTTGTGGGCCCAGGGTGGTCCCACTCGCATACTGGGCCTGGTTGCTGGGTCGAACGTGTTCCAAGTAAGAACATTATTAAAAATAAATTTTAGGATTGACCAAATCTATATACCTTTTAAAGTATGCTATCTGACTTGACTTTTCTTGAGGGTGAGATGGAATATTACAAGTGGGATATTTTTATTACATTAGAATCTTCTAAATTTAGTTAATTTCTTTTGCTTAAGATTCTATTCATTTTTTAACTTTTTTTTTTTTTTTTTTTTTTTTTTTTTTTTTTTTTTTTTTTTTTTTTTTTTTTTTTTTTTTTTTTTTTTTTTTTTTTTTTTTTGCATTTTAGGGAAGGGTCTACAGGTTGTTTGGGGTCTCACTATTAGATTAGACTTGTAGTGATCTACCCATTTACAGCCTCCTAAGAGCTGGGATTACAGATGTGTGCCACCATGCCCAGTCTCAAGTGCCATCTCAGTGTGCACTGGGAGTGGGGCTGACATGGCAGATCCCAGAGATGAAACCCCCAGCCTCTGCTCCTGCCTGCAGGTGCTTTATTCTGCTGAGCCATTTGGCTGGCTCTCTATTCATTGTTTGTTGATGAATAAGAGAAAGACTGTGAAGCACCCTTGGAAGACAAAGTGAAAACAGATATGTAATCTTTTATTCCACATGTAATTAATATGGGATTTTCCTATTACCATAGAATTAAAATTTAAATGAGATAGTTTCATGAGAACACAAATTAACACATGTATTTGAATGAAAAATGAAGCTGAATTTTTGTTACAGGAAGTGATTATGATTTAAAAATAAGGGCTTGCTGTGTATTAGGATATATAACAACCATTTTCCATAAGTCAGGTTCATAAGTCCAAAATCTGGTAAAACTATATCTAATCAAACCAATTATTTTTGAAGATTTGCTTAAATAAAACATTATTTTCATTTTTCTAAGACTTTTCTGTTGTATGCATAAATATAAATTTAAGCCACTACCTCCTAAGTGGAGAAATATTGAGATGATCATTTGATATTAACCAGAAAATGGGAAATGAACTCTTTCAATGTTGGAATACTCTTTTCTTTCTAAATAACAGAGATCTTCCTTTTTAAAAGACAAAATCAAAGCAGAAATTAATTAAGCTATAATTAAACTAGTTCTATGATTGATTCCATGTGACTTCCCCTGTATGACTTAGGAATTCTAAGAATTAAAAACTATTGCCATAACAAAATTCTTTAACACTGTCTTACTTGTTTAAATTGATCCCTTTATATCTAAAAAATGTAGGAATAAATTTTTTGCTGAATCCTGTAATCCTGTTTTTCAGGAATAAGTAATATTCATTCATGAGTACTTGAAATACTAGAAAATAAAAGGGTTTATCCATCTCATCAAGTTAATTCTGTTCAATAACATTGCAATTTTACTCTGAAAAGTATTTATCAGCATTTTAATGGATCCAAAATTGTTCAATCAATTACATAGTGATAGCAATTGTAATGAATACTAAATCTTAAGCTTTTCAAATACAAAATTATGGCTAGCACAACATTTTAATTTACATTTTGATTTCTACCCACATTTTAGTTCTAAAGGATAAGAGAGTAATCAGCAAATGCATTCCAAACACAAGGGTGTAATATGTTAGGCAAAGCTCCTGTGGGGAGAACTGGAATGGAACTTTAAATTTAAGGAGGGAAAAAAAGATACAAAACCTTTCAACTTTTAAAAAAGACATCGCTTTTATATTTTTGAAGGACAGGATAGTGGTGCATAGTAAATTTCTCTAATAGATTTCATTGTCTATGTTAAAAATAATTAGAAAGTTTTCTGTTTGTATACTTTGCAAATTTTAAATTTAAGTACAAATTTAAACATGTGATTATTAATCTAAAATTAAACATGTAATTATCAATCTAAAATCATACAGCAGTACCAAATTTTAAAATACTCTATTGGCTTAGTTACACAAAAGGAAACAAAAGCATTGTTTCAGGCTACCCAACATAAGGGACCGTCTAGCTCCAAACAAGTAAGGAAGCAGCAGTTGCCTGGATCTTCATTCCTGTCCCTTCCTTCAGGGAGGATGCCAAGCTTCAGGACCTCAGATCTGCATCCTTCCGGGAAGTTACTGAGAGTGTGAAGCTTTATCTTAAGCTGATGCGCTTGGCAGCAGAGCCAGGTGGGAAGGATGCGCTGAGGGAACCACAGCTATACAAACAGGAGAGCAGGAGAGCAGGAGACCACACCTTTGGGCACTTCAGCATCTTCTTGGTTTCACAGTGAAAGATCTGAAATGTTAGGGATTTTTGCTTTGTTTACTTTTTGTGTCCTTAGGACTTGGAATTAGCCTTTATACAGAATGATTTCAACACATTGAGTTAATTAATGGAATCTTAACCACTTCCAAGCTTCCACTCACCCTATCAGCCCTTTGGGGACACCTGAGTCAGCTCACACACCTTTTCAGGCTGTTTTCCTTTAACATCGCCATGTCCCCTTGGGTGACGTTTCCTCTCACAAGAATCACAGAGCCCTTACTTGCATCTTCCAATTTTGTGGTCAACACAGCTTCTGGATCAGAGGCAGTTGAACTCCTGAGGTGGATCTGTCTAGTGGAATTCTGACACAGCCTGTGAGCAAGCTGAGGAACTGCACAGTTCTCACAGGTGAAGAGATATTTTGTTTGAAATTAGAAGGGAAGGCAACACCTCCCTAGGCCTTATCATTTTCATAAGAAATGTGTAAAGAGAGTGAATGACCACGCGCTTCTTTTTTTAAGAAATGAATTAAACTAATTTACTTATAGTAATAAAAAAAACATAATTTACATACAAGAGAAGTTTGGAAAATCTGTAGCTGAAAGATAATGTGACTTAAACAAAGGAAGTAGGGGACAAATCACCAGATTTGGGTTTGCTCATCCGACTTAGACATTATGGGAAACAGAAAGATGTCTACAGCGCAGCATTTTGGGTCTCCCCACTGGCATGTTGTTGCATCATTTGCTTGGGGACCCTATGGAGTGGAAAGGGTATAATATCTTTATTAGGAGTTAGGCTGGTGCATTAGAGGGCCAGGATCCATCCCTGCCTCTGCTGCTGACGGCTGCATCCTGTTGGACCAATGACTTCAGTTATTTAGGCCTCGGTCATCTCATCTATAAAGTCAGCATTATGGTGACACCTGTACAGAGTTATTGTGAGGAGTAAATGTTATGATATTCAGAATATTTGTAATAATGATAATTCATACTGATACCTAATTATTATGCCAATTAGGCATGGACTTCTTAAATATTATCTATCAATAGCTACCTATCAATTTAGGTGAATGCTTGTAGACTAAAAACCTGAGGTGGTCTTCACATCATGGAGTTTACATAATTTCTTTTCCAAAATTTGTTCATTCATGATAGGGTAATTTACGTACTTAGTATTTGAATATTAACTATCATTGAGATTAAAATTTTGCAATAAAAATATGTAAATTATCTCTTTATACAGAAAAGTGGTTAATGATAGTTATTGGTCCCAAAGCGCTATATTTTAGTGCATTCTCATTGAAAGAAAAAACATAAGAAACATGGTTTTTAGTTGGGTGCAGTGGCACACACCTGTAATCCCAGCACCCAGGAAGCTGAAGCAGGAGGATTCTTGTGAGTTAGAGACCAGCCTGAGCTTCAAAGTGAGCTCTCAGCTAGCCTGAACTGCTGGCCCTCTCCCAAAAAGACAAAACAAAAGTGTTACTTTTATTGGTGTACCTCAGATATGCATAATGATCACATCCATCACAGGCAGTTTGTACCTGTACTTAATGTGTCTTGATTCTTCTTTTTGCCCCAGTGCTCTCCCCTCTATTAAACTCCTCCTTATTTACAAAAAAACACTGTTTCTAGTTTTTTCTTCTATTTTATCTTTCATTTTTTCTCCTTCCTATACTTTCCCCTTACCCCCTTCCCTTGTTCTTCTTCCCTTCTGACTATTTTTGTTTGTCCTGTTTCCTGATGTCCATTATATATTTGGTCCTTATTTTCCTTTTCTGGGTTCTTTCTTCTTCTTTCTTTCTTTTTTTCTTTTTTTTTTTTTTTTTTTTTTTTTTTTTTTTTTTTTTTTTTTTTTTTTTTTTTTTTTTTTTTTTTTTTTTTTTTTTTTTTTTTTTTTTTTTTTTTTTTTTTTTTTTTTTTTTTTTTTTTTTTTTTTTTTTTTTTTTTTTTTTTTTTTTTTTTTTTTTTTTTCTAACTTGAATATTTATTTTTGCAACTTTTCGAAACAGAGAAAACAACACAGTCTTGGGGTAGTGGGGTGGAGCACAGGCCCTAGTAAGTGGTCACAACAGCACTGAAGTTGAGGCCGGCCTTGGACAGTTGCACACTGCCACAAGGCACAGGAGACAGCTGCTGTCTGAGGCTCAGAAGGCTGTTCCCTTGCCATGCAAAGACACTGCAGGCCCGAGTCATAATGTCTTTTCTGGTTTCTTATGCTAGAGAAACAATGCTGTATTTAAACATGTGTGCCTCGACCAGCCAGATAGCTCAGAAGGCTAAAGCACCTGCTTAGGCAGAGCACAGTGGCCAGGGTTCAATTCCTGTCATGTCATGCTGGTCCAGTCCCCAGGGTATGCTGAGATAGCTATTGAGACTGCGTGTGGTGGTGCATGCCTATAATCATAGCACTTGGGAGGCTGAAAACAGGAGAATCACTCTGAGTCCAATCTGTGTAGTGAGACGCTGTAGACTCTATACTAAAATAATAATAATAATAATAATAATAATAACAACAACAATAAATGCACCTCATTTATTTCACTTAAGAGGATCATCTCAAGGTGCCTCTACTTTCCTAGAAATATTTCAAGCTTATCCTTTTTTTTCTTTCATTTTCATTTTATGTGTTCAGTATAGGGTCTCACTACGCAGCTCAGACGTGATCCTCCTGCTTTCAGCCTCCCTAGCGCTGGGACCACAGGCACACACCACCACGCCCAGACTCACAAGCTTGTCTTTGTGACACAGTGGCACAATAGCTTCATGATATAGATTATTAACAGCTACATAGTTTCTTTTAGGTTAAAGTCGCTACATGCTTTAGAGCTCAATGAAGGAATTTCTGCTTATTTTGTTTACTTCCTCTTTTTGAAGACAACATTATAGAACTTTTGTACATCATACCAGACTATAAAAACAGTATAGTGTGGAATTGACCTTCCAGGCCTAAAGAGGAGCTGTTCTTTTTAACACTTCATGGAGCAGTGGCAGAAATGCAACTATTAGAAGTTTTAAGCTCCAGGATATTAAGTTCTAGCATTCGAGCAGTGTTGGTAAAGGAGAGAGAAGAAAGAAATATAAAAATCTGCCACAGAATGCTGAATCTAAATTGCAGGCTCAAGTATCAACTATCTGAATTATCTGCGCAACATTTCAGTTGAATTTCCACATTCACGTCAGTAGCTCTTCCTGTCTCGTCGTGAGCAGTTGCTTCTGTTGCTCTCACTGTATTCTTCTGCTGACTTACTGCTATTTGCTGTTTTAGAGCTATTTCTCCAGTAGACAGCTAAACACTGATGAAATCTGATTAATCACTTTCTTGGAAATTTTAAGTGTTAAATAAATGCCTCATATGTTAAGACTCAGAAGCTTAATAGGTTCCTCACAGTCTCAAGAAAAGCCACTGGAGAGAAGAGTGAACTCATGTCCTGATATTAGGAAATTGGATTGTTTGACCGATTTTTGTGTCTACCTGCTTTTGCAAAATAATGTTTGCCCAAAGCTAATCTTTCTTGTGTTGGGAAAGTATCTAGAAGTTTTCATTCCATGATAGAGACAAGTTTTTCTCCCCTGCCAATTTCATGACAAATTAAGCCGCTTCATCTGCCTTTACTGAATTTGCCAGTCCCAATTTTCATTGTCTGTGAAGCAGGCAGGGTTTAGAACCTGCTCCTTGCTGCCAACTCTGTGCTTCCCTGTGCAGTCCCTAGAAGCTCCTTTTTTTAAGCAAAATTAAAGCTTCGCCTGTAGATGCAGAGGAGCTGGTCTTGGACCAACACAGCCACGCTGGTTATGAAAAAGGCCACAGGCTGAGCAAGGCACATCACAATGTGATTTGAGGAAGCTTAAAAGTACAAATAAAAAAGTGAAACACTTGCTTAAGCCTGCCTCTCACTTTCCTATTGTCCCATAGATACACATGTACACACGCATATCACACACACACATACACAACACCCCAAACACATATTTTTTGCTTTCCTTACAGTTTAGAAGAAACGCTGCATCAGTATTTGATGCATCCAAGGACTGAAGGTAAACAACATGGTACAACTCTAGAAACTGCCACCGTAAAATATTTTAAGAGGCAGAATAGAGTAAAATAAAATAAAAATGTCTTTTTATGTGATATCTCAGAGTAATTCAGGATTTATGGTACCTTAACCTTTAGAATCCAAAATATTAAGCTATGTTTCTTAGAGATAATAACTCGGTTGTCCCTCACTTACGTGTCTTAGATAAAAGCCTACTGCCACAGAATCCATGAATGCTCAAATACCCTTGCGGGCCTTTAGTAGTAAATCTTATGGAATAGCTTATGGCCAATGTAATGGCCCACAGTAGCCTGCGAATATCATGAATTCTAATAATACTTACATCAGTAGAAACATGAAGTAATGTCTCCATTGTAATTAAATGATGTATTTAGAGCAGTGGACTAAATGGTCCCCTAGTGTGTTGGTGATATATTCTAATAGTCTTCTCTTTACAGCCCCACACGGTAATATTCATGCTTTATTCTGGAGGGCTTTGCTTCTGACTGAACATTTGAATTGCAACATTAAGTGGTAAAGTGGATTACAGCGAGACTCCATGAATATGGATCCTGATCAAGGAACTAAGTGCTTAAAAAAATAAAATGTTACCATTTAAATAGAGTGATTACCAAAACATTTTTATACGGAGGAATGCGGGAACCTATGCCCTGCTTTTTATTCTATGTCCCAGAAGCAGAACATATTTGCCACAATTAAAAATTTAGTAGGGTGAAACACTGGGACTTAAATCACTGTAATTTCTGCTGTGCTTATTGAATTTAATTTGAACTGTTTGAGGTACAAATTAGTTTTGATAATAATTACTTTATTCCATTTTAAAAACCTGTTCGTCCCAAGCACAGAGTACATGTAATGTAGGAAGAAATTACTCCTTTTTGAGACAGATAGAGAATTATCCTGCAGTTTATTAGTTAAAAATGTCACATTGTGAATTTCCGCTCTTCATTTTTCCTATGAATCACTCACGAAAGCAGTAGCTAGAGGCGGTGAGAGCCTACGGCAAAGATGAGGGCTTTCGGTCCAGCCAGGCTAGTGGGTTACGGAAGTCAGGGAGGAGGCTCTCGCATCTGGTAATTGAAGCAGGCGATGTGAGTGCATGTAATACAAAATTGTAACACAAAGGCACTGTATATTTATCTCTTACAATTAGGTATCTCTAGGAAATTTTCTATTTATTATGTACTATAGTTCTAAGTGTCTTTAAATACATTTCCTAAGAACAAGGAAAAATATCTGCCACTGTTAATAGTAAGGTACATCTGATCAGTGAATGTGGATTTCTAGTGATAAAGATATAGATAGAAGGGGAGATAAAGATACAGATATAAAACTGTCTTCTGCATCATTGAGAGAACACTGATACGAATGTATGTGTGGTATATGCTTGAATATGAAGCTTTGCTTGAGGCATTGTAGCTTTAAATTCACGGAGCACTTGTTACAGCAATGTGCATGTCACTAAAATTACATTTGTAATGGCTTCCGTCACTTGGTTGTTTTAAAGATAATTAAAGGCGTGCCTCATTTCCTAAATTTGAATTCGCCAAATATTAAAAATAGGCACTCATTCATAATTTTAGAAGGTTAAAAAATACAACTTTGTTTTTACCACAGGAGCTATGGTGAACTGGGGAAAACTGGCGGTTTACAGTATGTTTACATCAATTTTTTTTTCTTTCTTTCTTTCTTTCTTTCTTTCTTTCTTTCTTTCTTTCTTTCATTGTCCTCTGTCTCTCTCGGTCTCTCTATTTCTCTCTGTCTCCTGCCCACTTTCCTTCCCTCCATCTATTACTTTAAAATTACTTTTTTTTTTTTTTTTTTTTGTACCTTCAATGACTCGTGATATGGCAAGACAATGTCCATTTAGGTTGTTTTTGAGCAACTAGGAGGAAAGAAACTCAACTGCATAGGAACATGGAGACACTGGTCAAACATAGCACTCTAACTAAATGAAGAGCTCTTTATTTGGCCAGTGTAGTCATAGCTCTGGTTGGCAGGCTAATTCTTTGAGTACCACCCTTGAAAATCATGCTAATGAGGCTCTTCACTTCATCAAGTAGGATTGTGGATGATTTTGTCTGCATCATTAAGGTCCCAAATTGCCCCATTAGCAAGGACTCAAATTGCCCCTCAGGGTCAATATTTAATTCAGGTGAGGTTAGGTTAACTACCACAAAACCCTCTGGACAACAAACAAGGCAGAGGACCTGTTACAGGGAAATTCATTTGCTCCCTAAATTTCTTTTGCAAAACACCAATTTCCATATTAGACATGTTTTAAATGAATTTTGGAGGAAAAACACAATTTATACTACTGATTCCAAAAGTGTGAGTTTTGAAATGGAAGACAGAAATTTTCCACCAACCACTCCTGTGAGTAGTTTGTAAGCTTTAATTTTTCCATCTGCAAAATGGGGCACTATTATTTTTTTTCAGGTAACTTTTGAAGATAATGCTTTACTGAAACAATGAATAAAGAACCCATAGAAAACAATAAGTAGTATGAACACTGAGCAAGTTCTAAAGGGATTTTTTTCTGCAAGACTTTAGCAGTGTAGTAGCTAACCTTATTAATTATCGAGTTAAAAATTAATGAAAAGTTAGAACTATAAGTAGTAAGCTGAATATGTGCAGGCTTAAAATTCAGGGTAGGATTCTGTGCTATTAATAGTGAGATAGTATGCTACACCAGAATGTTACACATTTTAAGTGGTAAACATAAAGTTCTTTTACTCATTAATATTTGAAGTGGGAAGGAAAGGTAAAATAATTCTTCCTGTATCTTTACTGTCTGAGGGTCTTCCTGAAAACTGGTTAATATTCTGTGGCTGCTAGTTATTTCTAAAGAGCCTTGGTGTTGGGGGAAACAGCAATTATCTCCTGGAGCATGCTCAGCAGAATCCACCGGTGTGATGTCAAGACAGGAAACCTTTCATACAAGGCAATTGAAAGACGAGAGAGCCTTGGATACAGTTGCCAGCAAGCAAGTGAAACAGAAGACTTGAGATTCTCTTGCACACCCAGGTAGAGACAAGGTTTTTGCCTCCTGTGTTAAGGTTAATTTCCACGTATTTAGGGCCCCTGAAATTCCCATCACCTCTGCGGCTGGTACCTGCAAAGTTAGTTTTGCTATCAAATGTGGCCTCAATTAAGAAGTGCTTGCTGGTGTCCTTCCAGCAATATCTTGTGAGTTTGAACAATTTTAGTGAAATAAATGTAACAAGGAAAAATGAATTCTCTTTAGCCTCCATTCAGCCAAAATTAGCCTCCATGGGTTCTGGCTCACAAAAGCACCACGGGCTTCTGGCTGTGCTCTGTAGCTGTGAAATGGAATCAAGATTCCATTAGGCATCCCAAGCTGCTGCCTTTGCCAGGGCAGACAATAAAAATGACAACAGGGGATTGTCCCTCAGCTAGTCTAACAAGGGGGTGGGTTCTTCTCTAAATGAGTAGATGTCTGTTTAGCTGAGGAAGAAAATTTAAAGGAGCCATGGGCCAAATTTTCTCTAGTTCTTTAGTTCATGTGTTTGTTTCTGAGATCATCTTATACAGAATCTTGATTTCTACCTCTGTTGACACAAAGAAGTCATGCCCTTTTTAAAGAATTTGTGCACACAAATACAAACAGATCACGCACCACCAGATCATAGCACCGGTCTGTAAGAAATATCAGAATTTATAGCAACTGTATATAAATTATTGGCCTTGGTCCTGGTTTTGCCTCTTACCTCAAGGAAGACAAACTTCCCAAACTAGACAATCTTTAAGAGGGAGACAGGTTATCTGCCTTCAAAATTTTCTCATGAGTAAAAATCACTTATGGATTAATTTATACAAAAAATATGAAGATAAGCATTGAGAACTTTACCTTTGTACTTATATGCCACTGTCACCCTTATGGAAAGCTTGACTGTCCTTCCTGGTGAAGGTCACATCTTCAGAAAGCCTATACTCTAGGGGTCCCAATAATTGGGTATGACATTGCATAAGTTCTTATTGTCATCAAACTCTAAATGATTTCTCAGTCTTTCTTAAATCAAAAGTGCAAATGTTACCAGGAGTGGTACGCATGTCTGTAATCCCAGCACTCGGGAGGCTGAGGCAGGAGGATCGGTGCGAGTTTGAGACCAGCCTGGGCTACAAAAGTGAGCTCAAAACCAGCCTGAACTGCATAACGAGACCCTGTCTCAAAAAGACAAAAAAAAAAAAAAAAAAAAAAGTGCAAATGTCTAAAAATATTTTTCTTCATTCAATGATAAATATAACTTATCCAGAATTCACATAAATCTGAACGTTTTTTTTGTCTTTCTAAATGACCTGGTAAATAGAGTTGTGTATCTCCCTTGACAGATGCCTTAGAATTTAATACAAACTATCAGAAAGTTAAAGAGTTCATCAACCACTCATAGTAATTGTACTGTACTCACATAGAGTTATAAATGTGTACTTCATGGTCACTTCTTTGCTTCAATCAAAATTACTGGCTGAAAATAATATTATTTAATCCATAATGTCAATTACTAGTGGTAGTCAAAAGTAAATCATACTCTTTTCATTTTCAAATTACTAATACTTAAAGGTCACAATATTCCACGTATAAAATCTTTAATATGTAATTATTTATGTGCTCACTTCCTGGATATGGCTGACCCAAGACATTTTTCAATACTAAATAAAAATTCAATTCAATAATTTCTTCTGTAATATTATTCATTGATATCATTATTTCACAAAGTTGCACAAAACAATTTGTTATACGTTTGTAGTCTAGCTGAAAAAATGACAATCCGTATATTTAAATGTGATTTGTCACATGTAATAATACAAAGAGATAAAGACAACTAAATGTATTTTGATTTTCAACATTGAAGATGTGTCTAAGTCTGATGGACTCATGGTCAGAAAATCTGAGTTCTAAAACCATTCTTCCATATCTTGCTTATTTTATGGACTTCTAAAACATTCCCAAAAATCTTTGCAACTCAGTATCTTCATTTATAAAATTACTGCTAAATATTTCATCAATTATTTTGTGAATTAACATATTTTATTAAATATAAGTTTAGTAAACTAATTGAATCACTAAGTTATTAACTTTTAATCCACCCTGATAGATCAGTGGACTAAAACCCCTGCTTCAGTAGAGTGCAGTGTCTGGGGTTCAAATCACCAGCCTGCTATGCCAGCTCTATCCCTAGCGCACATTGAGACAGTGATTGAGACTGGGTGTAGTGGTGCATGCCTATAATTCCACCACTTTGGGAGGCTGCAAACAGGAGAATCACTGCAAGTCTGATCTATATAGTGAGATCCTGTATCCCCTGTCCTAAATGCATAAGCAAGCTACTTCTGTAGTTTAGTAAATGAAACAAAAGGTAGATTGATTGTAATTTTTCAAACAGCTATCAAAGGTAGCTCTTAAACCCATTCAAATGATCTAGTTAAAGTTTATTGTACTATGTGGCAGTATCTTTGTGACCTAAAACAAATTTGGATATATCTATAGTGTGTAAGATCACTAGACTTTTACATGTCTATAAAATATCTAGTATGAAGTATATTATATATTATATAATATATATGCATTTTCTTACAAGGTTATGTTGAAGCTAAAATTAAAGTAGGCAATGTGTATGTGTACATGCTTATAATTGTGTATCTGCTTGTCGAGACTGATATGCTTTTGACTTACAAAAATTTCTGGCAATTGTAAAAATTTCCCAGTGCATCTATAAATCTATTTTAAATATAATGAAGCTTATAGCATTTATGTAATACTGAAGGTGAAGGAATTGAGATTTAGGCTAGCAATACTAGTACTCAGCTGAGATACATATGTAAGCATAGGAATGATTTCAGATTCATTATTTGTATTTATGGCACTGGGCTTCTGCTTTGTCTTACCCAGACCAAGCTCATTTAGGGTGAAACAACTGTCAGTGGCAATCCTCAGTGAGTTTTGATTTTGCTAAATTTCCTAAACTACCATAAGTATTTTCAAAATGACAGTAGAAATACCTTTGCTTTCGAAAGCATTGGCCAGAACTGACTACTGACTGGAAGTAGGCAAAAAATTTGAAGTTGGCATTTCATAGGATAAAAGTCAAGAAAACGCTAGAGACCAGTGTACTACTGAAAAAGTAGAGTCATTCAAGTGTTCCTATTCGCCAAAGGGATTTCAAATAAAAATATACCCGTTCAATAGTCATATGTTCTACGTGTCTGCTTTCAGCAAACTGTAGACTTAGGGAGACTCGCGATCCCTGACAACTGCCACAAGAGCAGATCTGGAACCAGCTCCCTATTTTTTCTGTCAATGAATCCTTAACATACCCCAGAACCCCGTGGAAAACTACACCATGTGAGTGGCAATACTTGGTTCAGGTAGGCAAAGCAAAGGAAAAGAGATATAAAGCACTGGCTACATCTGCTATGCACGGAAGAAGAGCCTAGCAAGATAAAGATAAGTTAGAACAAAAGAGTTGTACTCAAACATCCATAGTAGGCAACATGACAGAAACAGAGTCTAGATAAGTAACTGCCTATGGCCAGGGCAAGGGTGAGAGGAAAAGGAAACTGAAGATGTAGCTAACAGTTATGGAGCTTTTGTTGGGTGATGAAATATGATGAACTTGATTGTGGTGTTAGATGCACAAACTGTCAACAGCCTAAGAGCCACTGGATTGTGTAGCGTACTACAGTTAGGTGAGTTCTCTGATTTGAGAATTATATCTCAATCAATCTGTCTTTTTAAAACACTCAAAATACACTCACAGACAAATTCCCAAACACACAAATACAGTGAGGAGCAAGGAAGGGAACATACATTAGAGGAGGAATAATATGAAAAATTAAATAAGCAAAAAAATGAGTCCAAATATTAAAATTTGAAAGAAATTATGAAACCAATTAATAAAAATTAACCAAAAATCAACACATTAATATGCTCTAGAGAGAGAGAGCCCATTAAATCAAACAGAAATTTTAAAAGCACAACAGATTTAAGATAATTGAGGGCTGATCTGATAGCTCAGAGAATTGAAGTGCCTACTTCGGCAGAGCATAGTGGCTGAGGCAGGGGTTAGATCCTGGCCTGCCATGCTGGCCATGCCCCTGGGGTGTGCTAAGATGGTAACTGAGACTGGACATGGTGGCACACACCTGTAATCCCAGCACTTTGGGAGGCTGAAACAGGAGAATCACTGTGAGTCCCCATCTACGTAGTAAGACCCTGTAGACCCTGTATCCCCTGTCCAAATGCATTTTTTTAAAAAAGAAAAAAATGGTTGTACTTGGGGCTAATATTATCTATTACCTCACAGCATAGAGTGAATTGAGTAAGACTGTTTCTGACATATGACAAATGTCTAATTAATGTTGGTTTTTATTATTATAGATCTTCCTGTTATTAAAAATCTTAGTTCAACGTAACTCACCAGTATCCTTCTATGGCATCAGCATTTATTGCAAACCTTCTGCTTATTTTGTTTGCCCTTTAGACTGGAATCTATCATGATTTTAATGGACTAGGGAACATTTTTGCAAGCTACACCCATATCCTTTCTGTTACACACAGCCAAGAGGTAAGAGGCCATATCTTAGCTCAAATAAGGAAAGACAAACAAGTCAACACTAGAAACAGGACTGTGCTCCTTGTGCTCAGGAGCACCTGATGAAGAGTTGAGGGTGTCTGCTGTGTTCAGAGGGCTTGGACAGTTTCACAAAGAGGGTGGCTTGAGTGTAGCTGTATGAATGATGTAATAGGGAAAAAGGGACACAATAACTGAGTCTATGTGTGACCAAGGGTTAGTACAGGAAATGGGTAGGACAGTGAAAAATTTCATGGTTTAAATAAAGAATCTAACGCCAAAGGCCTAGCAGATTATATGTAACAAATTCACAGGATCAAATACTTTCTAATGGGCAAGCTTGATGGAGACATTTTTGATCAATTAAAATTAAAATTAGTCTGTTATCCAATCAAATAAAACTTTATAATGAATGTTCTATCTATCTATCTATCTATCTATCATCTATCATATATTACATATCACATGTGCATATTAGAGCAGAGCCCGGCTGCTTGGTATCAATTGGAAACTGTCCAATTGACAACTCTTCTTAAGGCATTGATAGCGGCCCATGAACCATTTTCAATCAAACCTCAGAAGTTAGGGTATCATAGTTGAAAATGCCCAGTATTAATTGTTCCATGACCTCAACAGTTTATACTGCAAACTCTGAATCAGACAAAAATTTGTTGGCCTATGAAGTACAACTTGGGAAGACAGCAGTAAGGACTCTAAGGAGTGAAGCAAAGATGCTCAGACTTCTGGGTGAACTTCTAGCTTCTAGGTCTAAATTCCATTTGCCACATTGCATTGTTATACTCCGCACATAGCAATCCAGTAGTCATTTCTCTAGTCCCAGTGTCCCACTGAACCCAGACTGAGTCTTGAAAAGAAGGCTCAGGAGAGCTGAGCATGGTGGCACACGCCTGTAATCTCAGCACTTGGGAGGCTGAGGCAGGAGGATCAGTACGAGTTCAAGACCACCCTGGGCCACAAAACTGAGTTTAAGACCAGCCTGAACTGCATAGCGAGACCCTGCCAAAAAAAAAAAAAAAAAAAAAAAAAAAAAAAAAAAAAAGAAGGCTCAGGAAAGAACGGCAGGAGGCCTGAAAGGTACAGCACACCAGCAAGGGGCAGGGAATTCCAGTGCCCTGCCTACTCCGAAGAAGTCTAAGGGAAGGATTCAGTCTGGTTCTGGGTGGCTACATCGATTTTAGACCTGAAATTTCACTTCACAGTGGGGAGATACCTCATCAGAGAAGAACCAGGACTGCTCGAAAGCTGCAGGATCAAGGTAGATGCTGTGCTCCTTGCCTCCAATTGAGGGTGGGATTTACACTGACTTTTCTGACCTGTGGACTGAGGGCATGAAGAAGGAGCACGAGTGGAACCACCCTTGTGTGTGTGTGTGCGTGTGTGTGTGTGTGTGTGTGTGTGTGTGTGTGTGTGTGAGAGAGAGAGAGAGAGAGAGAGAGAGAGAGAGAGAGGGGCTGCTCTGCTCTAAGCAGGCAGCCAGGCTGTGAAGGGAAGGCGCAGGGCAGTAATGCCACTCTCTGTTGCCTGTCAGTGACGAACCCAGCTGGAAGCCAGGTGGAGCCAGTTGATGTAGTCATTAAAGGTCCCTAGGACAAAAGCAGCATGGATAGAAAAAGGTAGATGAGGAATCTGCAGGGAAGCAGAAGGAAATCCAACAGTCCTTTCCAAGAGATGGAAGTAATCCAATTTAAACAAAAGTTCTTCACCACTGTATAGGAACACTGAAGAGTGGAGAGGCTAGAAGTTATATAAAATAATTAAAATATTTATTAAAATATTATTTATGCTATGGAACTAGTTAATCATTGTATACATTGCCTTACTGTCACAATAACATAACTTGGTGATGTAAGAAAATAAATACTGAGGGCCCTTCCTTTCCCCTTCCCTCCATCTAACTTCCCCCCATCTAATCTAATCCTATTCCTTCTTCATCCCTCCCTGCTGTTGTCCATTTTATATATATATCCCCTGGGGTGGGCTGGCGCAACATGTGGTGCCAGAGAATCGAACTGTGGTCCCTGTGGTCGTCTAGGCTTGCCTAAGCAGGCACTTCAGAACACTGAGCCATCTCACCCGCTCTTTTTCAGTTTAAAATGAGGAAATCAACAATTCAACCTTTAAGTGACTTGTCTAAGACCATTCTGGGTTTTCTGATTTTTTACTTATTTCTGTGATCAATGTCATTGGTTATTGTCAGTTATTTCTTGGGCATAGGCTGCAGGAAAGACTGAAAATCTAAATGAATGTGGCAAAGTGTAGCATTTAGCTATATGGTTGGTCTTAATTTTCTTTCACTTTCTGCAGACTTGTTATCTGGTAGAAAAATGCTATGGTAAGAAGTATTATGAGAACGTTATTCAGTAGCTTAAATTGCAGAGATTATTTATTTAAGTCCTTTTTTTTTTTGAGTGGCCTGTGTAGCCCAGGTTGGCCTAAAATTCACAGAGGTACTCCTGCCTCAGGCTACCAAGCACTGGGATTACAGGAATACATCACCACACCTAGCTTATGAACTAATTTTTTAAGTAGCTTTTTGTGTGTGTGCTACTCTAAAGTTACTACGTAAAACTTGAAAACTAAAGTGTCACAAGAAAATTTTGCAAAATCTGTGTGTGTGTGCATGCTCACACGCGCGCATGTATGCATGTGTGTAATTGAATCCACTTGCTCTATCACTGAGTTAAACTCTACTCCACAGATTTTCTATTCAAAAGATTTAATGAGATGTTAATATTTTATTATTGTTAATATTTTAATGATTCTTACTGTGTAATTTAAAAGGACAGGCAAACTCTAGGTCTAAATAACTGAAAGTAGTTTCCAAATAATATTACCTTTAGAGAAGACTAATAACAAGTATAATGGAGATAGGAGTAACTGGACATCACTTAGGGCTGTCAAAGACTCTGAGACTTCCCGCAGACTTGAGGCACACTCAGTTTATGGGACCTGTAGCAGAGGCAGGCACTTGAACCCTGTCCCAGTGGATAAGCCAGGCAGAGCTCAGTTCTTGTCCAAGCCCTCTTTGTACACTTATCCCTTCCCTCATTATTTTGATGGTTTAAATGGAAGAAACAGCGTTTTGCTTTGAAGTGTTCTTTGGGGTCACAGTGTGTTCTGAAATTCTGTTTCAGGGCCGGGAGATAGCTCAGTGGAATAAGCGCTTGCCTGGCAAGTGCAGGGTCCTGAGTTCAATCCCCATTACTGGAAAAAAAAAAAAAAAAAAAAAAAAAAAGTTCTGTTTCAGAAATATGATGCTGATAGAATTACCTGAGTTAGTTTTCTTCAAAGGAGAAACGAAAGTTTCATCTTCTATGTCAAAGCACCACAAACTTTGAACATCACACATTGAGTTAATTGTTAGTTTGAGAAATTATTACAACTTGACAATGACATGTTACATTTTTCCTGCTTGGAAGGTAACATCTAAGGTTGTTCAATCACCCAGAAGGACATTATAAGAATTTCTATGATAATTTAACTTAAGTTCCTCTTACATTGTTGAGCTAAAAATACTTGAATTATCTGATTTTAAGCAATTTTTTTTAAACCTGAAAATAGTTTGTTCTCAAGTAAATATCAAGGCTACTAATCCTTTCTTTCCAGAATTCCCTTCTGACACATTTGCCCTGGTGTTCAGGCCCAGCTCCGCCTTCCAGCATCCCACACACTTGACCCAGGACTGGCCCACGGCACACCCTGAGTCAAACCATTCCAGGGACTTCCCAGGGTGAAGCCCGTACTCAGGGCATGGACACAGCATGCTTGTTTTGCATAGCTGCTGATGTATGGGCCCCATGTGCTGCTGGCAGTGGTCCTACCCGGAGAAAGGCTATGGCAGCAATGTATCAGAAAAGAAGTAGAGACAGTGGAAGCATTTTTATTTTGCTTCGTGACTAATTACAATTGAAATTCATTTTTCTTGCAACTGAAATTAATGTGCTGTTCACAGTAAGAAAGCATTTATGTGATTATCCCCTATTATGCTGGATGGGGAATTTTTATTTAGCGACTATTGGAATTGGCTAGTGATGCTGATTTCTTTTTCTTTTCAATGTATTTGGTTGCTACAGGGCCTCACTACCCAGTTTGGACTCGTGGTGATCCTCCTGCTTTCACCCTCCTAGCACCGGGATTACAGGCATGTGCCACCACACCCAGATTCTGGCCAGCTCAGCCTGACCTGGGGGTGGGGCCGACAGCAGCATGAGATTCCAGAGATCTAACCATGGTCCTTGTGCTTGCCTAAGCTCACCTAAGCAGGTGCTTCAGTCTGCTGAGCTATCTCTCAGGCCTCTAGTGATGCTGATTGAAGCTTTAAAAAGACCTTTATTTGGAACCACCATCTTCCAGTAACTTGCCAAAATGACTGACACAAAGGGCAAAGGAAGGGGAAGACTATTTCATGGGTATAAAAATTTTCAATGCAAAGTATAAACTAGAACTCCATTGCCTCCAATTTATACATACTTATAGACCACAATTCATGCCAATGTAATTTATAACCATCTTGGTTACTTTTGCCTCATCCTTTTTCAGAACTGCTATCTACCAGTAATTGGCCAAAATGACCAACAAAAAGAGCAAGAGAAGGGAAACCTACTATATGTTCTCTAGGCCTTTTAGACATCATCGGGTTGTTCTTTTAGCCACATACATGTGAATCTACAAAAAGGGTGATGTTGTAGACATCAAGGGAATGGGTACTGTGCAAAAAGAAATGTCTCACAAATGTTACCATGACAAAACTGGCAGAGTACGATGTTACCCAGCGTGCTGTTGGCATTGTTGGTTGTTGTAAACAAGCAAGTAAAGGGCAAGATACTTGCCCAGGGAATCATATGTGTATTGAGTATAGAGCATATTAAACCTTTGAAGGGTCATGTTAGCTTCCTGAAATGGGTCAAGAAAAATGATCAGAAGAAGAAGAAAGTCAAAGAGAAAGGTACCTGGGTTCAACTGAAGTGCCAGCCTGCCCCACCCAGAGAAGTGCACTTTGTGAGAACCAATGAGAAGGAACCTGAGTTCTCTCTCTCTCTCTCTCTCTCTCTCTCTCTCTCTCTCTCTGTACTGGGGATTGAACTCAGGACCTTGCACTTTCGGGGCAAGCAATTATTCTATTGAGCTATCTCCCCAGTCCCAGAGGAGCCTGAGTCATTGGAACCTGTTCCCTATGATTTCATAGCATAAGCACCTAATTGGTAGCTTGTGTTCCATGTCCTACTTAAAAATAAAAAGCCATCTGGTGTTTCAAGAATGGTTTTCTTAGTTGAACAGGTAAGTATGTGATGCCTTCTTAACTCAGAAATATTTGGAGCAGATTTTCATTGTACTTACTAATTGGGTCTAGTCTTTACTTCTCGGTGTTTTTCTTGCTGAAAGATATTGCTGAGGTACTGTGCAGGTAGTATACTCAAAGCTCCTAATATTTATGAAATATTTATATTGGCTTGAAGATCCTTTAAATCATCATGGGGAAAAGATATATCAAAATGAATGGAAGCCGCTTTAGTTAAACAAATGAAGTCCATTTCAGTTAAATAGATTTGAAATACTTAAAAAATAAAAAGCCCTTATTTGTATATGCACATTACAAAGCATAACATAAGATGTTTTTGCAGCTAGTACAGCTGCAGCAGAAATACGTGTCTTTTGTCTCAAACTCCTAAACCAGTGGTGGTGAACTATGGCACACCTGCTGCGGTGGCACATGGAGCCCTTGCTGTCAGGGGATAAATTGTCGTCCCATGGGCTGAACGTTCAGGTTTGGTTGCAGTATTGGCATTTTGTGACAAATGATTGGGTTTTGATTATAGTTTGGGCACTTGGTCTGGTAAAGTTCGGCCATCACTGTTGGCTCCTTTTAAACTTGCCTTTGCTGACAGAATACCCAGCCATCCGTTTTCCAGAGGATTGCATCTTATTTATCACATCCAACTATTATACTAATCTCTAATTTAAATGAATTTGATTATTTTTTAATGGCTTTCCCGTTCTGCTGCTGCCTCCCCTACTTTTTTCCCTCGCGGACCTTGTGAAGAATAGCCGAGGCTGTGGCCAGAGAGAATTGGCCGGGAGCTCCATTGCACATTTTGTTTGCACTGCCTTAGGGGTGTGGGGTCAGGCAGAGAGGCAGCCACAAATCCCCTATCTGACCGCTTGTCCAAAGGGAAGGTGAAAAGGTTTAGTGGGAAAAGTTTGACATTTTATCCTAAAACAAATATGAGAGATTATCTGTGGAATTAAATTATCCATATGTACACAGTCTAGGGAATTAGCTCTATGTGAAATGGTGGATTATTGCAGAAATTGAAACTAAGCCCTTCAGGCACTCCTTTTACTTTATTCTCTGTTTTCTTTTTTCTTTCTTTTTTTTTTTTTACAATGAGCATTTAGATTATTTTGCCTATTTTGATGGCTGCTTTTCAGTATGTGCCTAGTCAGTATGTATTTGTGTACTGTTCTAGCTGGCTTGAACAGTTTTTTTTTTTTTTTTTTTTTAAGTATTCCCCTGATAGCCCTAGAAGGAGACAAGTATTACTTGAAAGGAAAAAGGAGATTTCTATTAGATTTGAGACTCGCAAGTGAGCAGAAGAAATTTGAGAAGTATAAAATACTCCACAGACTGAAAATCCTAAACCAAAACATGGCTAACAAGATTTTGACAATATAAAAATTCCAATAGTCTTTCTCATTATCTGTCTGTGTTACTTTTATAGATGGATTCTTTTACCTTATGACTCATACTCCAGGTATATAACACACATGCAATTTTTACTTCGCAACTTTTTCAAATGAAGTGATTTATAAGCAAGAATCGGGAAAACTAAGCCTAATAGAAAGACATACTATACTGTCCTTGTTACATCTTGTCCTTTCAAAGATCAAGAAATTATTTATTATTATTATTATTATTATTATTATTATTATTATTATTATTATTGGACCAGGGACTGAACTCAGGACCCTGTGCTGGCCAGGCTAGTGCTAATTCTACTGAGCTATCTTCACAGTCCCAAGAAATTGTTTTAATGATGAAAGTATAGCTAAGAGATGATAAAAGCCATAAGACTATCTTTCTCTTTAGTTTAGCCTGTGTTACAGTTACTTGATATATTGTTGACGGGTTTGATAAACTCACTTGCCTTTATAACTTTGGTTTCGCAAGCACATTCAATCTCTTAATGTAGAGAATTTTACACCTTTTTAATGTCACAGAGAAACTAAAAATAAGCTGCCTTTTCTACAGCATTGTTTACCTCTGTGAAGCATTTTCAACAAGTATATTAAGTTCTGTTTTGTAACTTAAATAATTAAATGATCGGAAGGGGTGAAATTTCCCATGTCTATTTTTATGTCACCCAACAGGTTGTCCCATCTCTGATAGTATCACTTTGTGGCCTCCCATCGTGGGTGGGGTAGAAGGTGCAATGTGGCATCAGGCCCTTCTAGCAGCACAGTAGGACTATTCAGGTGACAGAGAGCTGAGACCCACTGCTGCATACACTCACTGTGAACCTGCAGAGTGAAATGTGTATGCAAGTCAGTGATAAAGAATAAATTCAGCACAATGGGGTCAAGTACAAATTTAATGATGCCCTGTCTGAGCAGTGCCTAATCCCAGGCAGGCGTGGCGTCTCTGGTTACTCTGGGTAGGAGTCAAAGATTTACAGAAGACAGTTTGATGGACTATGAATCATTTTTTCATTTATTCCTTTTATTAATAAATACTTCGGCCTATGAGCGGGATCTCTTTGCTGATGAGGTGAATTCTAAGTCAGTTACATAATTTCATTTGCATTAGAATTATGTGGAAAGTTTTTAAGAACACATATTTCTGGGGTTCACTCCCAAGGTTTTCCTATCCAGAAAGTCCAGTGTATTTCCTAGTATGCCTTGAAACCCTTCTAACATGTGTTGCATTAATAATTACTCTTCTAACTGATCATAGGTGATAGTTAGAAGGCACAGATCTCACAATGTCACTTGTATTTGATCAGTTGAGTGAGTTCATTGCTGAAGTGACAGCAAAGATTTTTGAAACCAATGTTAGGGAAGTTGCATATGTGATCCAAGTTAAAAATAATCAGACTTACTTAAAAAGTCATTTCTGAGTCCAGATATTTTTTTATGGATGTCTCAGTGCTGACTGACCAGGCAAGGAAAGCACCTTGACAGGAATAGTGAGATCTTTGGAATTTGTTGTCGAATCTTATTTATAACCATTCTATGTCCTGTGCAAAGAAGTTTTTAATGGAATAGGAAAGTAATCTCAGAGTCATAATCCTTCAAGAAGAGACCCAATTTTGTAAGAGTCAAGAATCCTGAGACTCTGAAGTAAAGCACACAATCTCCTATGGCACTGTGATTGTTCTCAATGATACTGACAGCAAAGCCCAAGAATGTCACTGATCCAAAAGACTGAACTTGTTCTCCTGCAGGAGGCTGTGTAGGCGGAGAGACCCTGGCCTATTTAAGTACCCTAATTCACACATTAAGTGAATACCGCTGAATGTCTCATGGTTTGGCAGGAAGTTTTAATATGTATTATATTTGTTTTAGCAGCTATAAAAATTTTCTGTTAATTTGTATATCTCTGTGGTGAGCACTCAGGAAAATATATGAAAAATATAATCACTAGTGTAATTTAAAAAGAGTTAATAATGCAAGCAAGTTGTGAGATGTGGTACAACAAAAGCATTTCCTATATGTTATGTGAGACATTCTAGGGCTAGAATACAGGTTTCTAAATGAGTTTCAGGTTTTCCTGCCTTACAGATGAATAATATAACCTAATCTTAATTTTTATTGCTATTTCCCATATAAAATATTTATACTATGCAGATTTTCATGTTCAAATATTTCTTTTAAAATTAATTTAATCAAATATTTGTGGGTTTCTCTTTCTTTTAAAGCTCCTGATTTCCTCTTATAAAATGATGAAATGGTTAGAGGTCATTTCACCGAAGGTGAAGAACATAAAAAAAAAATAATTGTTGAGAGGAAAATGAAGGATTTTGTACACAATTTCAATTCCAGTCTGACCAGAAATTGGTTAGCAGAAAGGAGCTAAGCAAACAGTGAACTCTGTGTAATTCTGCAGACATGAAAGTAAAAATGTGAAGCAATTCTTCAGTTTATTTATTTTGTTTTGAGAGTATTATCCATAGAAACTATAATTCAAGGACCTCGAACATAAAAATTATGAGATTCTATCTCTATTCATTTAACAATGAAAATTGTTATCTCACAAGAGAAAAAGGCAACCCTTGCTTACTTTACAGGTAATTTGGAATCCTGGTTTTTCAAAATGTCACTTTAATAAGTGCTTAATATAGGGTATAATATAAACTCAGAATAGGATATTAGATTGTCAATTTCTTGAGAAACAGAATTATGTATAAATCAGAATCTACCTTCATGTCTTGCATTTAACAAGTGTTTAATAAATCTGTGGTAATATTCTGGTGATATTGGTGGCAGGCAGGCTGCTGGCAAGTTTGCATTTCATTCTCAACTGGCTACCTGATTTCCAACACGCACCTTCATCACTTGGAAAATGAAATAAAGAATAAATAGCCTCCGAAGCTCTTTATATCTAAAATGATACTCGACATAATCAGATACAGTGTGGGATCACTGCACCTTATGCAAATATATTGGACAAGTTCAGACAGCACAAGTTACAAAACACTGTTTTACATAACCGCCCCTCATTTGGGGCTTCCCTTCTGTATTCTGACTGCTTCTCGCTAGGTCAGCTAGACTTCCAGCCTCCACTCTAATTCTCCATGGTTTTTTTTTTTTTTTTTTTTGTTCTGTGCAGCTCAGAACTCATGGAAAATCACTTCATCCCATATTAATAAACTTCCATAATTCCCACCTGGATCCATGTGGGCATCCGTGTTTGAGCTCAGGTGTCACAACACTCAGAGCTGTTGGAAAAGTTACACTGACCCCTGTAATGCTGCTGCTGCAGGTGTGTGGTCCAGGAGCTCAGGCAGGCCCATGATACCAATCACAGATCTGTCCACATGTTCCTCCCTATTCACACCTTGGCCATGTGTCTTCCTTATAGGAGGTGATCTAGCCTCCTCATAGGCAGATAAAGCCAATGTGGTCTTGCTTAACTTCCTACCCTCACATCATGAGATCCAGCTTTCTTTTTCTTGTACCTCAGAGAAAATTTTTAAAAAAGCATCCCACTCTTCATTCACTAAGCTTTCATATTTGAAATTAACATGAAATCTAGTTGAGTTTACCTCTTGACTAACTCCTAGATTACCCACCCAGCTTTCTTCTCTGTTTACACATTGTTACAGCGGACAATATTTCTCCCCTTTGTTCTTTGCCATGGCCCAGCTTACCTTGGTACCACCAGGGTTAATTAATGAAACCAATTTTCACATTGTTATGCAGTGAGGATGCCAGTTTTAAACTCCTGATTCTTGACCTGGAAATCACTTCATGGTCCTGACTGTAAAGAATCAACCATCCAGTGGTATAGAGAGTCTACTCCAGGATAACACTTCCCTTACCTCTAATTCCAACTATTGTCTACATAAAGATCAGCGGTTATATATTTAAAGATAAAAAATGAAGAACTTGCTTCAGTTTGTTGTCTTCCCTCTTTAGTCGTCTCTGTGGAGCTTTCTTACTCCATCTATCTTACTAAATTTAACTTATCCGCAAATCCTAGAGGATTTGTGTAGAGCATCTTTCCATCTTCCAAAGTATCATCTGCTCATATTGTAATCACCCAGAGCAGGAATCTGGCCTATTTCTTCTTCACAACCCCATCACACAGGACCTTTGAAACCTGCACTCACAGGATTTCTATGAACTAAAAAAAAAAAAAGGAATGAATGAATACCATTTCACATGTACCTTTCTAAACATATCTTAAGGTTGGCATTAGTAGCAAATTAGCATGACGCAGAAGGAAGGACACTGCATGAGTGATTTTTGTCTTCAACTTGGTATCTGATATCGGTTGCTGTATATATAGAATGAAAATATTAGCTGGGCGTGGTGGCGCATGCCTGTGATCCCAGCACTCAGGAGGCTGAGGCAGGAGGATCGGTGTGAGTTCGAGACCAGCCTGGGCTACAAAAGTGAGCTCAAGGCCAGCCTGAACTGCATAATGAGACCCTGTCTCAAAAAGACAAAATATATATATATATATATATATATATATATATATATATATTGTGAACTGAGCCCTAACTGTACAAGCTGGAAGATGGAAATGAAACCTCTATACAAATGTCAGTTATACATGACTAGGACATCATTTCATTCTACTCTGATTATTTTGCGTGATTGATGACTGTCACACTGTAACAATTACTTTACGGAATTCCAAATGTTTTAATCTCTATTTTGTGAAAGGGAACCAATGTTTTCAAAGCATTTTTATTTCAACAGTGAGTTTTTGAGATAGACATATTTTTGTTACTGTTTATGCTATAGCTTTCTTTTGCACATACACATCACACAGTCACATAGCACCCCCCATAAACTTCTTTGCTCAGGTACCAGCTACTTTGAAGCTGTGCTTTAGTTTCTGGGGAATTGGGTTTTTTCTTTCTTTTTTATTATAATTTTTTCCCTTGGCTTGCTTCCATCTGTGATACTCCCAAGCAGCAAGGCAGCAGAGGCATTACTTATACTAGCAACAAACCTTTACACTTAACTATGTCTGACAGTTCATTGAGAAAGGGTCAGGGTAAAGTTGCTCTTGCCTGCATAGGTTCCAGTGATACACCTTTCCCTTGGACTAGCTGTTGTGTTCCTACAGATATCATGAAGGACACTGAGATGGGTGTCCTTGTCCCTCTTCATGGAAGGATGCATTGCTCAGCTGTAAAAAGGTGCACCTTGTCTATGACAATCTGAGTTATAAAACCTCCCTGAGCTTCCTATTTGGTTAGCCAAGGCTTTGTCTAGTTTGCACTGAAATTCAGTTTTCTGCCTCCATCCTCCCTTCTTTACTGTGTGTTAATCCCTAATGAATATATTCTGCACACCAAAATGTATCTCATCTCTGCTTCTGTAGAACCCCACCTGTAGTAGACAGTTTGTCCTAATGCAACCGCTACCGCTTCCTCTGACCCTAAGCCCACTCCTGTTTGCACTGCCAGCATCATCTAGGCATTCATCTCTCCCTTTTCCCCACAAGAAATGAAGACTTTGCAGGAGAAAAATCCTCTAGTGTTCAGTGTTGTGCTTAACACCTTGATTTCTCTAAGAAACCCTGGTTTCACATGCCCTGGAGAATAATCCTTTCAGTGTGCTCAGGCTGTGGAAAACACGAGCTGGTAAAAGCAGTACTCTTCAGATAATATTTTTTGCTTTCTACATTGCTTACAACTTCCTCTGTTCAAGGAAGTTCAGTTCTGTCTATTAACTTGGAAGATTTAGTTTGGAAGCAAGGAATATACAATGACAATAAAAGATACATTGATGTGTTAATAAATTATCCTAGGATTTGAAATAGGAGGATATCTGTATCATTTCCTTGCTTCATAAAAAAAGAATAATGGCTAGAGGATGCACTGGGGATGCAGGGAGTTGAAAGTGCGTGGAGACAAGCCTGAGAGCTGAGTGTAGGCTCACACACAGAGGTAGTAGACGCGCGGATCTGGACGCTCAACATGCATCATCGTCCAGTGTTAGCAGGACAGACTTGATCCTTTGGACAGGAGGAGGAAGACAAAGATGAGTCTCTTCTGAGCTAATAAAAGATGACGATGGACAGAAATAGAAGCGTAGAAGCGAGAGCCATACTGAGAGGGATGAGAATGCGTTTAGTAATGTGATAGTCACCTTTCTTGTCGCTGAGACCCAAGACCCAGCAATCTCAGCTTAAGAGGTTTCTGTGTGTGGTCAGATGGCTCCGGAGGCTGGGCCCTCGAGGCTCAAGAACGTGGGTTCAAGGCTGCTTCATTCACGGCAGTGGGGAAGAGGGCATCTGAGAGTGTGAGAGAGGAAGGGGCCAGGAGCCAGATGCAGACCCCACAGGCATTCCTCCAGGACTCTCACATTCACACCTAGAAAAGTGCTCCTCTGATGCCTGCGGCAGATCCCAGAGCCCAGCAAATTGAAACTCCATCCTTACTGCAGTGTGGCAAGGGCAAAATTATAGTTGGTAGTGAGAAAACAACTGGATGAGCAGAAGATACAGTAAGTGTCAGAATTATGGAGAGAGAAGTACTGTTGAATCTCTCTCTCTCTCTCTCTCTCTCTCTCTCTCTCTCCCTCTGTCCCTGTCTCTTTCCTTGTCTATCTCTGTCTGTCTCTGTCTCTCTCTCTGTCTGTCTCTGTCTCTATCTCTCTGTCTCTCTCTGTCTCTTTCCTTATCTATCTCTGTCTCTCTCTATCTCTCTGTCTCTCTCTGTCTATCTCTGTCTCTCTCTGTCTCTCTCTGTCTCCCTCTATCTCTCTCTCTTTCCTTATCTATCTCTATCTCTGTCTCTCTCTGTCTATCTCTGTCTATGTCTTTCTCTGTCTCTATCTCTCTGTCTCTGTCTCTCTGTCTCTCTGTCTCTCTCTATATATATATATATTTTTTTTTTTCTCTCTCTTTCTGTGTTGATATTACTAAGGATGTAGGCATGGTCCTATGCATGCTAGGCAAATGCTCTACCACTGAGCAACACACTAGTTCCAGACTTACTCCTTTAAAGTGACCAATGTGGAGAAGAAGTTTTTGTGATCAAACAGCTTCATGGTTGGTGGATGGAATGGGCTGATGGCCTGCTGATTCTGCCTTCTCTACCACTTTAACTATAAGCAGGCCACATACAGCAGGTGTCCTGAATTGCTGTTGAAAGAGCAGATAAGGAGATAACGCTGAAATCTGTATGCTGAGTGTCCCCCAGACGCCAGGCGTGCCTTGCAGCTTCTAGGCTTGGGTGGTGCCTCAGGACTGGTGGGGCCTAATGGGAGCTCTTTAGGCCATAGTGAGCCTCTGATGGACACAGCTGGCCCTCTCCGTATACTCTTTTGCTTCCTGCTCCTGAGGTGAGTGGTTTTGCTCTGCTATACCATCCAGCCATGAAATGTCACTCTTCACAGACTGGAATCTCCCAACTGTGAGCTAAGATGAGCTTGTTCTCCTAGTAAGTCACTTACTGCAGTTATCTCTTACAGTGGCAGCTGACTGAGATGAGTACAAGACTAAGGAATAATTTTTACAACTTTCTGAAAGAAAAGGAAAAAATGTACTCCCCCCAAAAGAAAAGAGACAGATTGTTTCCTAACTTACCTTCTCTCAGGGGAAGAGAGAACTGATGACTATTGTGTTTCACCATGATTTGGGATCCGATTAAGCCAAAGGAACAGGCTCCTGCGATCCTTTGACTTCATTACATTAACGAAAGGAGAAAGCTCTTGACCCCAAGTGAAAAATTTCTTTCCTGTCATTTAAATATTAGCCATTAAAGCTCTGCTTCCAGGAATCTGAAGCAAAAACTCCAAATCTTTTGGAAGGATCTGTTAAGCATACTTTTTAATGTCCAATGTGATTTCTTCCTTAGACATAGCCGATTATAACTCATATTTTCCCTCTTAAATAATTATTGCCATATAGTATTTATATTATAAAGGTTATTTAACATGTATTTGAAAAAAGGTTTTGAACTAAGTGTTACAGTATTAATATTAACTTTTGAGCTAATATTAATTGAACAATTATGTGTTACTTGATGATCTTTTCCTACCTTGTGTTTTTCATGTCTAATCTATGAAGGAAATATATTTTGCTTATTTTATAAATGAGATAAATAAAGCCAAGATATTTTAACTATTTCTTTCAAAGTTACATGGCTTGAAAATGTAGAAGATAGTACTTAAAGGAAAAACTGTCTAATTGCTCATTTTTTAATTTACATTTACAGGTGCTAGGGATTGAACCCAGGGCCTCCTGGGAAGATTTCTGCTATCGAGCTATAGCCCCAGCTCCTAACTTCAAAACTTTTTTTCTTCCTACACATTGTGCTACCTTCTGTCTGTGGTGCTATTTCTCAAAATGAAACATTTTACTACAGATTGGTTTCAAGCTTGATGGCACATATTTGTAATTCCAGCACTCGAGAGGCAGAGGCAGGAGGATCACCATGAGTTTGAGGCCAGCCTGGGCTGCAGTGTGAGTTCAAGGACAGTGTGAATTACATAGTGAGACCCTGGTCCAAAATATATAAATACAGATACAGACACAATTATAGTTGCAGACACACACGGCACTACAAATCTATAGGGTTATGAAAGTGCCAAGGTAAATAATAAAATAAAGGCATCAGTCATTTATCATGATTGTTGAAAATCAAAGCAAGTGAAAAAAAATTAATTTAAGAAAATTTCATACCTATGGCTCTCAAGATGCAGAGAGTTTTAGAGAAACTACATTTGAAGAAGTAAGGATGATTTTTTTGACCTAACAAGAACTGCCTCAATTTAAAAATACATCTGTTACAAAGAGAAGTACAAAACCATGAATATAGTAGATAACTTTTAGGAAACTTTATGAAAGCAATTGCTCTACATTTTTTTTTTAAATTTCCTGAGTCACTTGAGTCTTACTCCAGTTAAATATAACTTAAAATTCTTTGACGTGTTGCTCTTTTCTGTTATTTGCTTGAATCTCACTACCTGTTCAATAGGAGTACAGTTTGGTCAGGAAACTTGCTGGAACAGGATAAATTATAACTAAAATAATCATAACAATTATAGAGAAATTTTGATTTGTAATTTTATGTTGTTTAAAGTTACTAATTTATGAGTTTAAATTTCTGCTTGTTTTTTTTAATTGACATAATTGTACATATTTATGGGGTATATTGTGATGATTCAACTAATATATTCAAAGTATAATGCTCCAATAAGAATTGTCACTGCCATTTCCATACACATTTATTTTATAAAAGCCAGTTCTGAAAGGATTTAACCGCACCTGTCTCATTTCTATACCATTTTGGATAATAGGAAATTATTAAATATAAATAAATTTAAAAACGTACTCCAAAACTGTGGCATCACACTTGTGCAAAAGGTTCTCCATGTCAGTGGAAACACTTCAGAGAACATACTTGGAGGTGGAAACAGTATTAATACCAGTCATATCAGACTCTGTTTTAATTTTTACAAAAAGACTTCACTGTGTATATTTTAAAAACATCATTAGTTCCTGATTTGTCAGCAACGTGAGGAGTTCAAGGCGTGCTTTGCTCCATGGAGATATCCTGAAATTGAGGTTGGTGACGATCGCCATTTTGACAATGTGGCATGATACCTGTCCACCTGGTAGACAGGAGGAAGAAAGCCATCAGGATTTTGAAGGAGGATGGTGAGCTGGGCAATCAAAATGTTCATCACTTTTGTTCACTTTCTGTTCACTAAAGTCCAGCTATAAGACACCTCTGACTGCAGGGAAGAGAAAATGGTTATTTGTGGATTTCTACTGATTTCCGTCACAGACAACAGATAGCATGTCCCAAATTTTTCACTTATACTTACTTCCTGGATATGTGTGTGTGTATGTGTGTGTGTGTGTGTGTGTGTGTGTGTGTGTGTGTGTGGTTCTGGAGGTTGAATTTGGGGCTTTTGCCCAGAAATGCTTCTCCAGCTCATTTCACTTTAGTTTTTGGCAGGGTCTCACCAAGTCACATAGTTTCCCAGGCTGGGCTTGGATTTATAATCCCACCTCAGTCTCCCAGAATGCTGGCATTACCTGCACCAGCAACCACACCAGGCTAGTTCTTGTCACCCTGACATATTGCTTAACCTTTCCAAGCCCCAGTTTCTCCATATTTTGTGTTTATGTGAAAATGAAACGCAATTTGTCTATCATATAGTTGACTAATATTTGCCAATAGAACAATTCAGAAAATGGTAGCTAGTTTCTCAGGCACTTTGCTTAAGGTATTATGATGGAGACCTCAGAACCAGGTGGGTGTGATCTAGGATTAGAAGCGAATGGATAAAAATCATAAGCACAGGGTGAATTTTGATAGAATATAATCAGTATGTCCATGGCAAGTATCTGGTTTTGTAAGGACAGGAACATTTTAAGGGCAAATGAGCATCAGAAGAGGGATATACTGATAATGAGTTGTTCCCATCTGTATGATGGGGAAGGGAGGCTTACAGACTGAGAACTGAAGGATTTCCTAGGTTGGGGTCTCCTCAGTACTGCTTTGGAAATTTAGATTTCAGGGAGGGAAACTTCTGCTTGAGAAACAAGCAAACGCAGTTCCAAATCTTCTTTGATTTCCTTAAATAAATGTGATCTAACCTGCCAGTGAATCCTTAGGTATTTTCTATGTAGTGATGTTTCAATCAGTTACATATATGCACATGTTCATGTGTACTCATATTTGGACTTTTCATGGCATTTTAATGATGTGTACAACCATTTGGAGTTCTGTATGAAAAGGATTTAAACAGAGGAAAGCAATCACATTTCCAAAGACATGCTAATAATGGGTAAAGGGGAAGGTTAGGAAGGAGAAAATAAAAGAATATCTAACATTGATAGAGCGACATCTGATTCCTAGAAGATAGAATCTATTGGAGGAAAATATCTAAGGACCTCCCACGATACTTCAAAATTGCTAATCATACTCCCATTTTAGCCTCAGGTAGATACATCCAATATCCTAACTTCCTATTAATAATTTATTTTGCTCTGTTTTCAAGACAAAACTTTTCTTAAAATCTACGCAAACATATCTGCAATGTGCACACACACACAATATCTGAGTATTTCAAGGATGCTAATGGCATTGGCTTCTTATTCATTCGAAATTAGTGTTACATAATCCACAGACAATGACAACAGAGGCTGTAACAACACTGAAACTCATGCTTTCAGGAAAGGGCGCTTGCCATCTGAAGTGGAATAGAAGCTCTGTAGCTAATGGGACCATGCTGCAACCCTCTGGAGCTCTACTACAGCTACATATATCCCCGTGGAAAGTAGCAATTACCTTGAGTCTCCCTGATCTGAAGTAATCCTTGCTACATGCTTTCCTCATTGTGAGTGATGAGGCCCACTGTTTGTTGAGTCTCAAACCAAATGTTTTTTCACAAGCAAAATTTAAACTTGAAATAGGATTCTCCAAATCCCAATTCTGAGTCTATTTTTTCCGTGTACTTTATACATTCCCAAATCAGGTTCAGAATGGCTACAGATGGTGCTGGTGGGTAATGAGAAGGGCTCAGAAGCTGCTCCAGCTCCCGGAGGAGGTGTTGGTAATGGAACTAACTATGTATCATCCACCTCATATACCAAATTTGATTTTGGACTATTTGCCCAACCGCGTGTGTTTATTTCTTAGCACTGGAGGGCTTCTATTAGCTGCAGGCTGATTGGACATAGACTATGGAGAAAGAAGGAATAGAACATTTTCCTCCTGAATGCTGATACGATTCCCTTTCTTTTACTGACAGCTGAACAATATTTGCCTTTGGAAACTGTTACAAATTATCTGATCTTTGCAGTCTTTAATAAACAAGAGTCATTTTGATCATAGAGAATGGATGAAAATGTTTCCGAAGTTTGTGCCTAACTTGTGTATCCAAGCTTCTGAAAGAGCAACTGCTAACATTTTTCAAAGCTGAAAATTACCTTGTTTCAGTAAATCAAAAGATTAATATTTAAGACCTCATAAATTTTGTTCACGGAGCATAGCCAAATATTATTATCATAACGAAAACAAAAACCTCAACTCAGCAAATTAGTCACCAAAGACCACATGTAAATTGACTTTTTAGTTTCTTAACTAATGGAATCATTTGTCATTTTACTGAAGCAGTTCGTTATAGAAATAAATTAAGAATAAATAAATTGTAGTCATAGCAATCATGATGATATTATTAGTAATCACTTTTACTGGCATAAAAGTTTTTTTTTGCACGCTTCTCATCAGATGTTGTAAGATGAAATTGGAAATAAGCAGTAATGTTGTGTCAAGGTTTATTATTTTAACTACAAAAAGTATGATGGAACCGGGAAGAATGTTGCAGACTCAAAAAGTAGAGAAAACATTGTCTTCCGCCCTCAATAACACACAAATTCAACTGTGCAACTCTAACATCAAAATGAAGGGACTGAGAAATCTCTCTACCACCTTAAATAGTAAAAAGAAAATTAGAAAGGAGAGACCAGCTCGTGCAATTTCTAAATAAGTGAAAAGGAAATTACATTGTCTGGGTAAATATTTACTTCCTAAAGGGTGCCAACAAAATCTACTATTTTAGAAATGAGACATGGTAGTAACTAACTAATTCGCACTTAGTTGATTTAATTGGAAATGTGCTGTTTTTCCTTTTAAGCCTTTGATTGAATTGTACAATAAGAAATTTCAATCTGATGCTCTAATTGCACTTGGGATCTAGTATCCTGTTTACATATATATTGATCTGTAAGATGGCCTCATACGTTTTGGTGTAGGCCATATTAAGCAGGACATCTAGGGCACTTTCCCTGCAGCACACACTGATAAGCTATGTTTGCTTTTATTTTTTTATATTTTTACATAATTTTTATACTTACATATTCGTTTGACAGAGATAAGCATGCTTGTCTCTAACTTGATAGTTCAGTCAGCAAAGCTTTTAGTGCAGAAATGCAAAATAGAAACTTTGTTTTTAGGGAGCCAGGGATATACCTCAGTGGCATGAGCACCTGCTTGCCTGGTAAGCTCAAGGTGTTGAGTTTGCTCCCTGGCACCATAATATATAATATGATATATATACATAAATAT